>JAULKJ010330684.1:0-10075 GCA_032355405.1 Rubia balearica | reverse complement strand
ATTAAAAGCAGGCAAACCAGGTCAGATATGCATGTAACTCATGTTCCCCGGCAATTTTAGGAATATTTAGATTAGACTTTACCTTAAACTATGACAACTATTTTTTATTCTGTACTTTATTATTCAATTTTTCTAGTTAAAATAATGATTAGGAAAAAATCAGGTCAAATAACTGCAGCATGTATGTTCAGGGACTCGGTAAAATTAGAGACTAGTTGGACTGAAATTCAACTAATTTGTGGCTTCAGATTATTTTTACATTGATATTTTTATATTTTCAAATTTCGCTCTATTATTTTGGAAATCCTGTTTTCATCTATATTAGTGAGATTATGTTAGATGGATGGTTGAGATTTAGTGTTAAAATAGGTGTACAAATAAGGGTGTGAATTGAACCCTTCCCTATATATATGTGTATATATATATTCCCTCCGTCCTATTTAGATGTAGAAGAGAATAATTGTGGAAAAGTAGAGATATTTTGGAAAAATTTTCGATCCAGTGTCAAACTTGTTAAAGTTAAAAAGAACATTGTGTGAATTTGACAATAGATTATTTGCCACTATAATTAAGTAATATTCAAAATTGGCCATTAATTTTGGTACTGGCGAAAAAGGAAAGAAGGTCAATTTTTATGGGACGGAGGGAGTATACACCAACTCGCACTAGCATGTAGGAACAGGCCTAGTTATACAAAGTTGCTTCTGACACCGGAAGGGAAGTCAGTACAAAGTATGACCCAACGTCGTACTGTAATTCGCGAGCCCATTCAGGCGATGTTACCTACATCAGAACAACGATCGGTAGATTCTATATTTTAGACTTTGGAACCATGGTTATATTTACGCACCAGGTGTATTTGAAATCATCTTATGATGTCGAAACCTCTCTCCAATGGATTGCTGGTTTCGACATCAGATGTTTAGGATATATGTGGAGATTGTATTGCAGTGATAATTACAAGAAGCCCGGGAGTCGGCTGTTGAATCGGAATAATTGTTGTTTCTAGCTATTTAATATAAATTTACATTCCAATTTTGGAATTAAAGTCAGGATTTTCTTTGTATACATCACAAAATAGAATATGAACTTGGAAATGGTGTCGGTAAATATTGATATTTGTTAATGGTTTACACCTCCCCAAACTAATCAAAGTCTATCTCATAGGTAATACCTCACACCCGTGAAATGATACATCGAGTACAAAGAATACTTCACACTACGCAAGGAGTGCCCTGCCTCGAGAAGAAAGACATTTAGTGTCCACAAACATCTTACCAAGACCACGATCCAGTAATAATAGGAACGACGTGGGGCATGATCAACCATGAACACATAGCTCATCAACTACCAAGAACAATAAAATAGGTAGTGGTATTTTCTCTTACAGAAACATGAAAGTTGACTTGGAGTCGGACCACTGTCCCAAAAACTTCCCGGGCCTTGTTTGCAGGGACACTAGATGATTGAGCTAACTCGCGCTGATTCTGGAGATTATGGAGGCCCGGAAGGAATCCCCCGCATCAGTGGCACTATCGGTCGGGACGATATTTTTTCCAGGCTTTCATAATACATGGGAAAGGCCAAAACCTTCCAGTCGAGATAGTCTCTACTTAACGTAATCAAGAAAGTCACCAGTAAGAATTTTAAAAAATTACAATGGAGCAGCGTACACTTACACTAGAAAGGAAATGACCATCGCAAAAGCAAGGTGTACCCGCCTTAAACACATAAAAATTATCCCAATTCAACCCCAGTGATAAGGTACGCCCCAACACACAAACTCTATGCAAGCAGTAGCATTGATAACATAAGTGGTGGTATGTCCACTACTTCCCCATGTCTTACATTTCAAGGACGTAGCTACGAAAATACATTCTTTGAGATTAGGTTTATCATAAACAAACCAATGCTACGACACATACCAAACAGAGAACAAAAATCAAAATCTAAAATAGAGGCTCAGCTAAAACAGACTAATAAAGTAACAATTAGTCAGGGGCTCGCAAACCCCAAAATTTACATTAAAAGAATAGATCACAGCAACAAAACACGTCTCTCAATATACTAGATTACATCGAAAATTGTTACATCGTTCCAAATAGTAAACCTATTACAATTTACAGAATAACAAACAAAGTCCAGCATGGCGGACTAGTCTGCTTTGTTAATGGTGCAGAAGCCACCACTTCCTCATCAAGAAGCTAAGGATGGGCTACAGCAGCATCATCTATAGGCCCCTTTATTAAAAAAAAGGCAGCCAACATGAAAGTGGGCAATTATACTGAGCACCCTTCACCCCATTGACATACTTTACCCCATCCCTACACAGCGTAACGAAGCCCTGGAGCTAATCCAATCAGGTGAGTTCATCAACTGTACAACTTAGTTGTCCCCTGGAGCTAAGCCGTCGCGAGACTAGGTATCTCCTCGTGCTGGTTCCCCTCGGTTCCCCCGTGAAAGATTCCCAAATAAATGGATATTCAACATCATCCTCCATCCCTACATTCACTGATCCCAATTGCCGATCCTACCAAATCAGGACACAAGGCATGAATAACCAATATACAACTTTGAGAAAAATTAAGCAAACAATAAAGATAAGCAGCACACTGACATCTCACATGAGCTTCCTTAGAAAATTCCGCAAGGGACATAACCCAAGTCTGTGTTACCGTCAATAGAGATAACTCTCACAACCAACCCACCCAGGATAGATTACCACCAAACAAACAAGGTCTTAAGCACAACACACAACCACCACCACCATCCCACACTATGCTTCTCATAAAAAGATTACAACTTACAAACATTCACAACAACTTAAATATACCACGCAACACACGACCCCTAGAGCAGCTACATTAGAACCTAAGTACCCTCCAACCCCAAAAAAGGTACAACCGAAGATATCCCCCAATATCGACCTCTTTATGTAGGTAGAATACCAATATAAAAAATGAAAACAACAATAAGATAGTATCTGAAAATTCGTGACTTCTCACATCCGCATAATTGCTTATCCCCCCGCTTTGACTTGGAAAACGGAATAGATTAGACAATAAGGCAAAGATAATATATGGTTTCCCGCCAATATGGCATACCTAGCACCCAATCCCAAGGACCAAATCACATAACTCCTCATAGCCCACGTAGCCACCAAATCGCAAACACAATATACCCACATTTTCCCTCAACTTTGTTGAATGTGGCTCAATCAGGAAAATCACCTGCAGACCCACTCAGCATATACCCTCGAGATAGAGCCGGCGATGATACTGCAGTGTTGGATACACCTGGAAAATCACCAGCCCCGCAACACAAGCAGAGACTCATCTCATGCTCTGTCTATCCTACACCCATAAAAAAAACCCATACAGGGACATTGTGAATATTACGGCTTCACATATGTGAAGGAAATCACCAGTATCGTGACACAAGTATAAATTCACCTTGTTTCTTACCAGGTTAAAACAACACAGAAGCAGCGAGGGTACTATGCTTGACACACATCTGAAAAATCACTAGCCACGCGACAAAATTGAAACTCAACCTCTATCATTCCAACACCTACCACATAGAGGCAGTGAGGATATTGCGACTTAGCATACGTCTGAAAAATCACCAGCTAGAGACACGGGAAGAACCTCACCCTATCTCCGATTTATCACTGACAAATCACACATAAAACCAACGAAGTCACAATGCTTTGAATACACCTTTCCATACACTAGCAACAAGACACAAGCAAATAACCTTACCACTCACTACCCACCACCCTATATACCACACTCGTGCCAAAAGCATTAACCATACCCAATAAACCCCAACCTAAAAATTCAAACAAGTTACATTTGAAACACAACTAAGACATAAACACCCTTAGAATAGTATGACGAGCACAACAGCCAAACCCTCGGTGATAGGTATATGCATAGCTTTCAAGAAAATCTAGGAAATACATACGCATCTTTAGGATACATTTACCCATTGGGGATTAATTGCAGAATCCTTAGCTAAGAAATGACTCAAAAACCAATAGGACATCCTTAAGCACATAAAAACAGGTAAATCCCTGAAGCAGACTCCCCATATTACTTACTTACCTATACCCCATATAAGATAATAACAACGATCCCCACATGCCACACACACCCTACATAGCGGAGCTAACAATGGATAATAAACACGTAGTCCAATCGACCTAACCTCATACTCACTAAGATGACGGAGTATGCATAAAACTCTTAACCTTACTTTTAGCAATAGCTTTAGGCAGTATACACAAGACCACTTACCTCCTTCAATAGCACTACCATTAGTACACAAGGCCTTAGATTGTGAGCCCTTATGGCCATGGTTAAACCGGTAGCAGGTAAATCATTATAACAACCGTAGCCTAGATAAACATAACCACCCCCAAGACACCCTTTAAGAAAATTCATATACCAAAGGCACACTACACAATCCTGAAATATAAATACCACGAATGCAAACTCATATAACAGTCTCTTTTACCCATAAAACACACAATATAAGTCATTATTTTAACCCATATTGCACTTTCCTCATTCTAATAAAAATTATACTAGCTCAACTCACCACGACTCCTTAGTTAAGGGGACTTATGGTATACACCTCCCCAGCCTAATCAAATTCTAAGCTGGAGGTAACACCTCACACCCCCGAACTAATAGAGCAAGCAAAAAGAACATTGTGCATAGTACAAGGAACGACCTGCCTCAATAAGAAAGATGGTCAGCGTTCATGATTATCTTACCAAGACCATGATCCAGTAATAGTAGGAATGATGTGGGCTACAAACAACCATAAACACGCAACTCATAGATAATAAATGGAATTAAGAACGGTAATATATGCAATGGTATTTTCTCCAACAAAAACCCTTACACAAATATGAAACCTGATTTGAGCATCGGAGTTAGTTCCAGGAACATCTCGGGACTTGTTTAAAGGGACACCGGGTGATTGAGCTGACTCGCGCTGATTCTGGAGATTATGGAGGCCGGAGAAAATCCCCCACATCAATTAATTTAATGTATTGAAATCATGCACTTGTTGTTCCACATTATTTCCTGTTCGTTTTACAAAGAAATGACTAGTTTGTACGACTAACAAGTTTGATATCTAGCATTGAATTTCAAACTAACCAAATCATTCTGACCGAAAGCTAGTGTGGGATCTCTATAGCATACATTTTCACTTATCTGATTTGAAGATAGGTTTGGATATAGTTGTTGTAAAAGTTTGAAATATATAGTTGGCTAACTTGCCTCTCATCGTCTTCAATCCTCGGCAGTGTATGGTACTGTATCATTTCTAAGATCTAATAACCGAAGGATTGATTTTCATCATTTATATGTTAATAAAAATTAAAAATAAATAATAAGAAATCCTAGTAGAGGGTAGTATTCTCACTCGATGGTCCAATGATATCATCTAGCAACAAAATAATGTAATACATTGAAACTGTATACATATGGTATTGTATCATTTCCATGATCTAATAACCGAAAAGGTTGATCTTCGTCATTTGTATGTTAAGAAGATGAAAAATAAATACTGAGAAATCCCAGTAGATTGTAGAATAAGAAAATGTATTCTCACTCGATAGTCCAATGGCTGGCAACAAAATAATGCAATGGGTCGCGTAAAACATGATGTAGTATCCAAATTCCCATGGACTGGGTTGTTTCTCGTACTACATGCAATATAATAAGAGTTTGTAATAAATAGACATTCTTGTATACGTTATTGTTACTAATTGTTTTTATGGGGTACCTTAATTTCAAAAGGTTGAAAATGTTTGATTTTTGTTAAATTATCTCCATCTAAAGTTTTAGATAATAATTTCACGAATGAGTTGAAAGGATGGAGGTATAGTTGATCCAACCAATAAACATGCATTATCTTATTAATTGTGATCAAACGCTATTGACCCATACAAAAAGGGATGCACATATAGAAGACCAAATCTAGTTAATATGCACTATACAACATATAGTGGGAAGAAATTTACTTGTCTATTAAAAGTGCTAAGAAGAAGGACTTATTTTGAAACTAAAGACTTGTAGAAAAGATAGGATAGTCTCACTTCTCTAGAATGTCCCGTTTCTTGGATGTTGTCTGGACATATAACTCAAATCCATTCCTTAGACTTCTTCCTTGCCAACTATGCTAGTTGGCATCGACTCTTTGAGTAAGAATTGTAAAATTAGGATATTTATGAATTGAAATATTCCACAATGAAGCTAAGAGTTATAGTGTGTGGGAAAATATTGATAAAAAAGATGGAAACTTTCAACTGCTATGAGTTGGTGGGTGACTTGGTCAAACCTCCCCAATTATTCCAACTCGATCAAACAAATGATAATTCGAACAACCCTAAAAAAACATTTCGTTGGCATTGAAGGAGTTGATAGTAAACTTAACATGTCCGCCGATCAATTCAAACAAAAACCTAACTGTAATTGGCATTTTTGTGGCATTGTGGAGGTTCATCATTTTCCAAGGTGTCACGAGGTTGGATTTAGGGAGTTTGTTAATTTGGAAAGGTGTTACGTGTTTTTGTTGGCTCTTATCCCTACCTATTACCATAATACGTTGCCTAGGAAACATATGGAACATGTCATTTTCATATCTAACTTTCTTGTACTTCCCTTCGGGAATCGGTATGTCTGCATCACCCACCAAAGGAACATCCAAAGAAACCCTCTAGTTCATTGTGTGATAGCCATCAGATCCATGATTTTTTTATTTTTTTTTGTTAATATCTGGTTTTTTATAAAATCTTCCTAACAATTTATCCAAAAATGAGCCAAAGTTTGGTTGTTGCTTCTTGGTAGGCTATCGTACAATTTAATTTTCATTCCTATTAAAAGATTTCATGCATACTAGGTGAATTGGCATATAGTGAAATTTCATGTTAATGCGATAAAAGTGTAGGAATTTTTTTTGGATATGTTGTACCATCATGTATTTTTACGTGATGACTTAGCTTGAAATACCTTCGCATTGAAAAGTTCTGCAAGTTCATAGCCTGTGAATAGATCTATATGCCTCCTTCGACAACGATACTCCTAGGGGTTCTTCTATGTGCCTTATGTTCTTCCTCAATTTTATCTCTTGATGAGGCCCTCCATATTCTTGTCATCTCTATTGATTGTTGCGTTGACAAACTTCATAAAGAACTGCTCCATATTAGGTTCTTGGAATGTTGAAAATGCTCATTTCTCTTTTTTGTGTTTTTTATCAAGTGATTTTCCTTCTTTTTCCTTTTCTTCATCCCGAACAAATTCTTGTTCGAGCTTATTGTCTACAGGTCAACTCCAGCTCAGCTTGTTTCTAATGATATTTTTCCCTGCGTCCAGTCCCAACCACCCCTAGTAGCCTCCATAACCCAAAAAGAATGAATTGATTCCCATAGACGGTGCCAATGATGATGTATTTGACTCATAGTAATAGTGATCAGGGACGGACATGTGCAAGCTCTCTAAGTCCTTAGTTCCTGCAATAAGTTCTCGGATTGATTCCAAGAAAGAAGATCAAATAAAAAAATTAGTATACTCTTCTTTATGTGTCTTGCGTCAATGTGTGAGCGTACATGATTGTCGCGCATATCATCTTATTTATAGTCTCTGTGAGTCTTGGAATTGTGTTCCTACTATCTTTGTCTTCTTTGTCGCATTCATGGATTGTGTTTGTGCTATATTTGTGGTATGTCTGATCATGGGCGAGCCATTTCAAATCTTTGTGGTCATGTCTCCTTATTGTTTTTACTGCTTATTTGACTTTAGAAGGGGTACTTTGAGTGTTACTATAAGTTTGTTGTTCTCTTGGGTTGAGTTGGTTGAGCCGATATATGGGCGAATATACACCATAGCTCAATGAAAACCTAATTATAACTCAAACATGAAAAGAAATAAAATAAATTTAGGATTGGGATTTTGTGTGGGATTTTGGCGGCCCAAAAACAAGACATTTCATAGCCGTTGCGATCGCGACTTGGTTGTGGCCCGATCATAGTTTCTGGTGTCCTTTGGTGATCGCCAGTTCTTGTCTTCTTCATCTTCGGGTCTTCTTATGGGATTAACATTTTCTCCCCCGATCTTCATTTCCTGCTCTATAAATCTTCAATCTTATGTAAATTCTTGGGTTTCTTCACTTCATCGCATCAGCTCCAATTAATAGAAGTATAAAAAAATATGGGTACAAGAATAACTTTAAAGTATACTAATATTTACTAATTAACTATACAAAATAAAACACATTATTCATCATTCAAGTGCCTTTGTAGAGCTACTCATAGGTATTTGATGATCAAGAAAACTACAAGAAAATGTATCTTTTACTTCACCAGTTTTACCTCGGTTCTTTGGAAAAATGCTGAAAACAAAGATAAAAGGTTATTTTACCTCGGTTTTTCAAGAAAAAAGGTAAAAAAATTTATTTATCTCGATTATTTTAAAACCAAAGTATATAGTTTTTTTTACTTCTGTTATTTGGTTAACCGGAGTTAACAAATTTCAACGGCTGACATCAGCAGTATCTCGGTCGCCTACCGGTTCGACACTGACTAATACTTGGTTATGTATAATGGGATAAAGGAAACGTGCATTCTAACATTGCTGTGGTATTTTTAATTGACCGAAACAATCATCTACATGTGACCCAAGTCTTACAAATAGGACCAAAGGCAAGTTCGCAGTGATTGTATGGTTTCAGTTAGGGTGGACATTGGGTAATAGATTGTTATAGCAGGCATCAACCACATATCGAGTTTCACTAAATAGTTGTCGGTAGAAGTCCGATTTTGGTTGATGAGAGTACAGGCGATGTCAACCATGTATCCTAATCTAGGTAAACCTAAAGCACCATGGCGCTGCATTGAACCAGATGTTGGATTGTTTTATTCCAAAATTTTCCAATACCTTCTCATCTACAAGAAGGAAACTAATCACCAACATAATAGGCTAAGTATTATAATATAATTCACGGAAGTTGAACATATAATTTTTCGAAATCAATTCATGAACAAAAGACATCAAACAGGAATCAACAAGTTAAAGTATTAAGTTACAATTCCTTCAAATCTAAAATTAAAAAATGTATTCACTTCAATAGTTCTCATCCCTCTCACTGTATCATTGTCATCTCTTCCCTCCTCGAAACCTGACACGTTCCCCTCGTGAGTAGCCGGAGTAGCCGATCATAGATATGCCTCAATTCGGAACTTTTTGTATCCCCTCGAAAGAACCAAAATTGGTCTTGTCTCGAAACCTTTGACAAACGCTTACCCTAGCTAGTTGCTTGTGTGAGAAAGCGTATAAAGATGGGGACAAGACGACTGTGGTTGAGACTGAACATGAAGATGACGCTATGTGGGATGGGAGAGAATCCCTTTAAAATGGTTGACGGAGAGGTAGTAGCCTCGATTGGGTGCGAGGATGGCCAAGAGGTGGTGGCATTGATTGGGTGCGATGTGGGGCCAAAAGATGGTGGCATCGATCAAGAGAGAATTTGGCCCCAGATCGATTAGGCTTTGTTCAAGTTTAGTGAAATGAGAATACCATTGTGGAGCACATATTGGCAATTGTTGTGCATTCGATGAAGAAGGCTATCAAGTTACAGTACGAGTCTCTCATTCCCAGACACCTGAAGTAGGATAACACATTTATACATTTAGGAGAAAGGAAACGCCTCCTAAAATATATGACCAGAAGTTATTTGAGAACAAGAAGTTGAAACACATCGATGAGATATAGTCGCACAATGCATCTGGATGAAATAGTAAGAGAGCGCACACAGATGAAGGTGATTTTGTTTTCATTAAATCTATATTGATGTTTTTCTTACGTATTGTTATTCTAATGATGATGCTCATGCATGTAAGTGAAGAGGAAAACACCTCATTCATAGTGGACATGTACAAAAAAAGAAAATATGAAGAAGATAAGACTACTCATGAAACAAAAAAGATTGTTAGGGCAACCAGGTGTGCGGAAATACATGGGCAAGGATCGCAGTCTGGGACATCCAATTAAATTTGTAATTA
>JAULKJ010330673.1:0-10075 GCA_032355405.1 Rubia balearica | reverse complement strand
TCAAAATGCTTATCCTAGTTATTTTAGTCAAAACTTTTCTTCTCTACATCTGGATGCTATAAACGAATTGGGAGCCTTTTTAAGCCAAAGAGATAGGGTTTCATCGGGTCCAAATTTCGGTGGTGAACATGAGCGACAATTTGTCATTCATGATGTTCCAGATGGTAAGCCCTATTCTAATGTTTTATATTCTAACGTTTTAAATTAGTATATGTTTATTAGTATATGTAAATTTGTTTTTTAATAATCTGGTATATTTAATTCATTTACCTTGCCTCTCTTTTAACCGTTCATATAAAAATTTCGGTGTATTTAATTAGAATATGTTTGATATTTAATTAGAATAAGCCTCTCTTTTATTAATTAGAATATGTTTGATATTTAATTATAATATATTTGTTACTTAATTAGAATATAACTCTCTTTTAAGCAAAATTGCCTCTCTTTTAGTAATTAGAATATGTTTAATATTTACGTTTGTTTAATTTGAATATTTAATTAGAAGTTCACCCTCATTTAATATTTAATTTGAATATGTCTGACATGTGTTTTAGAATGGAAAAATCCATATAGGAAACGATGAAGGTGAGGACAGCGATGAAACAACACCAGTGTCCGGGACTAAGGGTACGAAGAAGAAAGTTAGCCGGGACAAATGAAGTATGGATGATGATAACGTTCTGTGTGGGGCATGGTTCCTGCATTCAACCGATTGTGTGCTGGGTATGGGTTATAATGCTGGTGTGTTTTGGTCTAAAATTATGGCCGAAGTGAATGAGTATGCAAAATGCAACCGGTCAATGAAGTCGTGCAAGTGTCGGTTGTCAAAAATTGCTCACGATATCGCCAAATATGTGGGATGTGAAAGTAAAGCTCAACGCCACTCAGTCGAAGAGGGAGTGGGTCTAGCCAAGGAGATATAAAGTCATGGGCCATGAACTTGTTTGCAGATGAAAATGGAGGCCAACAATTTCTATTCTTCATTGCTATGATACGTGCAAGGATATCCCTAAATTTTTGGCACAATATTGTCCAAAGGAATCTGATAGAGAGGAATATATGCCACGGTTCTCATCAACGCCCTGTTATAGCGATGATGGTAGCTCTATGCAATATCCATCTTGGCCGATTGGTGTCAAAGAAGCTGATGCACGGTAAGGGGAAAAGGAAAGGTAACGCGAAGAACAATTGATGATGGACAATCAACTGAATCAAAGTAAATGAAGTTCCAGTCCACTATCGGAGATGCCGCTAAATCTACTGAAAAGGTTGTGGATAATTAAAGGGAGAAAATGAAGGATAACATAGAGCAACGAGAGTTCGTCCGAATCCAATCGAAATGTGAACAAAAGCTAGCTAACACGAGACTCCTTCATACATTGATGCAACAACAAGATTTGACCCCAGAGCAGAAGGCTTTCCGTGATAAATTAATTGAGGTAGCCCAAATCAATATTTATTGTAATCGCTTATTTGTAATAATTGGTCAGACTAGATCATACTTTTGTCATTATCTTTTATTGTAATTGGTCAGACTAGATCATTTTTTGAGTTGTCTATGTTCTGTTTTAATCGTCGTAGTTGTAATATTTGTTTGAGTTCATTCCTCACCTTGATGATTCCACTAGACATAATTAATGGGGTTGTCATTGACACGTCTCATCCGTTCACGTGAGCCGAGTTCATTCATCACCTCGAAGATTATACTAGACATAGTTAATGGGGTTGTCATTGACACGCCTAATCCGTTCACATGAGCCAAGTTTATTCATCACCTCGAAGATTCCACTAGACATAATTGACGGGGTTGTCATTGACACATCCCATCTGTTCACTTGGGCTAAGTTTTTTCATCACCTCAAAAATTCTGCTAGACATAATTAATGGGGTTGTCATTGACACATCTCATCCATTCACGTGGTCTGAGTTCACTAATGGGTTTTCAAATTTCATGGTTCTATATAAAAGGGACATTCATTTAGCTTTAATTTCAACCCCAAACTTGTTAACCTTCCTTCTTCTACAAATCCATGTATTCCTCTAATTTCCCAAACAACGCTGAAGAGATTCACTTTGTAGAATCATCAAACATACCAACTTATGATGTTCCCGGGTTCTTACCCGAAACTTATTCTGAGACGCTTAAGTTTATCTTGAATTTGGTAGAAATGGAAAGAAAATGGTACGTAGCCATTGACGGTGAGAGTTCTCAAAATTTTTCTGACCTTACCGAAGAAAACAAGGAATCATATCAAGAGAGACCGTGCCCGAGCACATGAAGTCCTATTCAGACAATATTTTTCTCAACCTCTTGAGAGAATGTACGACGATCAACATTTTCGTATCGGTTTTGTATGTGGTGAAATGTATTCCAGCGTATACTCGAAGGTGTCACAAACCACAATCCCTACTTTGTGCAAAAGGTCTGATACTTGCGGTTATGAAGGATTTTCGCCACTACACAAGTGCACGATGGCCATGCGTCATTTGGTATATGGTTGTGCATTTGACCAACTTGATGAATGCTTACAGATGGGCAAAACAACAGTCAGGGAAACTTTGTCTCATTTTGTGTAAGCAATAATTGTCGTGCATTGTCCAACATACCTCAGACCAACAAATCAAGAGGATATTGCACGCCTGATGCATGTAGCGCATGGACGTGGATTTCTAGGTATGCTAGGTAGCATTTATTGCATGCATTGGGACCGGAAAAATGTCCCGTGGGTTGGAAAGTTCAATTTCAGGGTAGAAGTGGAAGCGCCTCAACTGTATTGGAAGAAGTACCTCTTAGATACATCGATCTGCATACATTTTTTGGTATTGCAGGGAAAATAATGATATCAACGTCCTTCACAAGTCACCCTTGTTTGATGACGTATGTGAAGGAAGAGCTCCATGTTTTTCTTATGAAGTTAATGGTCGCATCTATGATCAAGGGCACTACCTTACAGATGTAATATATCCGAGTGGGCAACCTTTATCCCCGCATATAAGACTCTGAATAACCAAAAGAAAAACTTTTCACAAAGCATCAGGAGAGCTATCGGAAAGACGTCGAGCGTTCTTTCGATATTTTACAAGCCCGGTTCTCCGTGATCCGTAACCCAGCCCAATACTGGAATGTAGAAACGTTGGGGATATTATGATAGCTTGTCTCATACTGCACAACGTGATAGGATGAAAGAGATACACATGGCTTGCAGGTTCAACCAGGTGATTATGACCAAATCGATGACTCTCCTTGACATTACAATGCAGAGCCGCATGCTAATCTACCGACTTTTATGCAAAATTGGAGGGAAGTGCGCAACAGAAATAAACATGATCAATTGAGAAACGACCTTACGAAAATTCTTTATCAACATTTGGGTGATGAAAATTAGGATGTCGACATGGTTTTGTCATCCATGTTTTCTTGTTTTCCATTTTTAACTTGTATTCTGTTAGTAATAATTAATCAGACTAGATCAATATTTCAGTTTTCTATTTGTAATAATTGGTCAGATTAGATCAATATTTTGATTTCCAAAGTATAATAATTGGTCAGAATTGATCAATATTTTGATTTCCAAAGTATAATAATTGGTCGGAATAGATCAATTTTTATTATTTAAGTATTTTATGTAATTTTTCTAGTCGTTATAATTGGTTTTTGCTAATGTAATATTTTATTTATAATTTCGATCAAAAAAAATTCTCATATTTTTTTAACCTTTTTTTCAGGAAAAAATATTATTGGAACTAAAAATGAAATTTAGTTAATTTTCTGCAACGAAATGCGATTTAAAAAAGAACAAAAAAAATTAATTATTGAATCATTTTTGGAAAATGAAATTCACTTTATATATTAAAATGTATTCTTAAATTTCACATTTAACTTATTTTGGGTGAACAAATTTATTTATATTAAATTTTAATAATAATATTAATGAGTAGAATAGAGAAAATCAAGTGGGATCCATGAATAGTACAAAGTGGTCTCTTACCACTGTGAAGGAAAAAATGTGTGGTATCTTAAGTCGTTTCTTAGGTTGAGGTGGAAGATAGAGATTGAAAAAGATAATATATTTAATTGGTAAGAGACCACTAACGGTCTCTACCTCTGTACTTGGTCTCTACTCAGATTTGTGAAAACCCAAAAATAAAATCACAAACAAAATTGCGAACACAGGATCTGTACAAGCAGATCTAGAACAATACATCAACATGAATAATTAAATCGAGTTATCATCATAAATACAACGATCTAATCAATCATGTCGAAGAACAAAAACTAATCTGTGGAAATAAATCTCACACTTATTCAATAATAAAAATATGAATTAAAATAAAGTGTTATTTCTCATTTCCAGTAATGGGGAGATGAGAAAAAAGTTTGAAGAAGGAGTGCGGTTCAGAGAGGGCCGGGGGAGAAAGGTTTAGCAAGACGATGGAGATGTAGGTGGAGACCCTATGATTGATAGCCCTATAATTATTGAAATTGGCAAAATGAAAACTACCTTGAAAATCAACGAGAACGTGCGAGTACATGAAATATTTTTCCCTTCCCCTTGTAATTTGTATTTGTAAGATGTGTCATAGTAATTGTTACGTGTAAGTTCTAGAACTTGAGGATTGAGTTACGGAGAAACCGATGAATTATGAAGATGCTTGACTTTTAAATATCTTTGAAGCTATTGATTTCTACCTTGACTAAAACCATACTTTGGAGCCCTGATGTCATGATGGGATGATACTCATTGGTAGCACGCTCTAGAAGGCAATGGTTGAAATTGTGGAATAATTAAAGAATACCAATCCTATTAAGGATATTAACTTATCATATATCTAAACCGTAGATGTATACGAAGAATACATAGGCTTGCTCATACATCTAACCATAGATGTATACGGAGATTGCATAGGCTTGCTCGTTTAGAAATGACAGAATATGTTCACAATATATTCATTCTTCTCTCATCATTTTTAGAAATAAACTTTTCTGCTAACTTTAGTACTAGGGATTATTCCCTCATCACACTCAAATATTTGTTTTGCAGGATTTTTAGCCATGATAACAAGAATAGCTGGCGATTATTGGTTCAATAAGGAAATACAGAAAAGTTATCTCTCTAAAAATGCAGTTTTCAATTCTCTCTCTCCAAAATCAACAACAAACCCTAAAATTGGGTAGGCGCCTCTTCTGTCAGCGAGTCGGTGGCCTCCCCGTTCCTTTTTCTTTCTTGTAACATTTTTTTCTTGTTGTATACAGATCTAGAGCTGGATACTCACCAGACCACTCAGGTTCTGCCGTTTTCCAATCGCGCCTTTGCGGTAGGTGAAGTGCCGAAGCAATGAACGGGACACGGAGGTGAGCCATGCTCAACAATGCACAATAGAAGATTGGCGGGTTCCGCACTTTTCGGATCCGTACCTGTGGAAGCTAACTCCAGCGGTCATCTTTGTGATGGCCAAACACAGATTCTATAATAGGCCATGGCCAGAAGTGGGTGACGTACAAGGATAGTAGCCTAAGATGGTCTTGAAAAATAGGACATTCAACTATGGAAGGTACCTCACGATGGGCCAAATGTTGTAGCCGGTAATGGGCCAAACTCAGGAGTTCGTGATGGGCGTACCCTAAATGACTGTCAAACAACAGTCAATTGCTTTAATTTTGTATCTTTTATGTTTTACTCTTTTTTTGGTTATTTTATGCTCTGTTAAAAACAAGGAAGTTATTTCATCGAAATGGGTATTTTTTTTGTTTAAAGCATTATATTAGGAAGTCTCTGGCAACTTAGGTTTTCCAACAACCTTTTCTAAATGATAAAACTCGGTTGGCTTCCAATCTACTATCCAAAAAGTTTGGTTTAGGATAAATTCGAGTTAAAAGTAGTTTAAACATTTTTTTTTGGCGATTCCTTTTGAGGTTAAAGAGTATATTTGCATCCTACGACTAGTCTTAGGTTTTGCTTAATTTAGGAGAAATCTGAATTAAAAGTAGTTTAAACAACTTACTTTTGGCAATTACCTCTAAGGTTGAAGAATAGATCGACTTCGAGTGTCCAAACTGGTTCGTATTAGACACTTTAGTACACATAAAGGCAAATTTCAAGTCTAATGTATGTTATTGTGATTGTTTTGAGTTTGGACGGTGGTTTGAGCTGATATATCCATCTAGTGGGTTTAGGTCGAGGTTGTTGGACGTAACCCTTATATATGTGGACCACCTCATCCTATGTTACACATTCCATTAAGGAAATCATGGCATTGTTCTCGATTGACCAGATAAAACTCGGGATAAATTACACTCCTTCCGTCCCACTAAGATGTTCACAATCACTTTTTCCACAATGTTTAAAACAATTCTATGTGGCATCTTATTAATGGATGATGGAGTGGGTCCACATAAATCAAATGAAAGGAATAGTTATGACCACATATATATGGTTAAATATAGAAAGTTTAGAAATAGGAAAGTTATTAGTGGGACGGAGAAAAAGGGAAAGTAGGGAGACATTAGTGGGACGGGTAGTCTTTAAGTCTCTATAGACCAGGTTAGTGTGGATCAAGCTCTTATAGACCGCGTTGGTGTGGAGTTCAAGTGAAAGGCTCACCCCACTCTGTGTGAGCCATGTGGGAGTCTAACCCCACTTTATAGTTAGTAGGAAATCCTCAACATGGTATTCTCTAATTACAAAAATAGATGGACGATTAATATCGGTTGAACATACAACGACTATGTATTGTAATCCATATCTATAATGAAAAAGAATACCTAACTTAAAATTCATTATAATTCACAAATTATATATGTTTAATGCATGTATAATTCAGTAGCGGAATAGTTCGGTGTTATTGGCCGTAGTGTTACTCCTTCACATACTTAAGTTATATTCTAATCAGCCAGTGAACATTAGTTCGTGTCATTTCATTTCTACCACACTTGGAACCATAGATAAGTCGAGTTGAACTTAAACAACCTATCTCATAAAAACTTTTACTTGAACTATATATTTGGTACTTGCAATATAATTATTGCGGACCTTAATATAATCCTATTAAAAAAATAAAAATAAAGTGTAGATGCACTTGGTAAGTGTATCTACACATATTACATATGTAATGTACCAATCATGTGATGAATTAATTAAAACTTAGTAATTTCATTCATTACTTGTTCAGCAGTGAGACCCAAAAAAATTCAGCATTTTTAACAAGAAAGGATGTTGTGATCATTCCAATCTAAATAAGAAAAGTTAACTTGTTATGAAAACACACATATGGAGTTAATATATATGGTATGTACAAAAAATATTCTCCATATGTTAGTTGAGTATGTTTGCCATAATTTGATAGGTTATGTACAATGCATGAAAAAAAGAAAAGTTAATATACATGGCATGGAGTATAAAATAAGGGTAAAAATGCAATTTAAACATAATATGATATATAATTAAAAGTGAATAAAATCAAATAATAAAGGAATTTCAAAAGACTTCCTATTTTAGAACTTTCCAAATATAACTTTTTCTTTCTCAATACCTTATGATATAAGGAGTAATTTATAAAACTACAGTACCAAATAAAACTTTACAAGTGGTGAGAAGAGAGAATTTGTTATTTAAAGATAACGGGAAAACAATATTCATTTCAAATTTTAATCGGTAGAATATTACTTCCTCCGTCCCAGATGTAATGACCTATCTACTTTTTCACGGTCTTCAATGAACATGTTTGACCGTTAATATCTCTAGGTTCACATATCAATTTTGCATAAAAAAATTGATATTTAGAAAATAAATGTTAAGATGAGTTCAACAATATCTCACATGATATATTTATTATTTATATATTCATTTATATTTATGATCAAACTTTATCAAATTTGTTTTTGAAAAGTAGATATACCAAATTAATGCATGATATGATTGCCAGATATTTTCGGGAAATTACCTACTCCCTCTGTACCAAATCTATTTTCACTTATATTTTTTATATTATTTTCTATTAAAATTTAACAACATATTTGAATATATTTATGAACAATAATACTATCGTATATGATATTGTTCAATTCGTTGTAACAAATAGTTTCTAAATATCAAATTTTTATTTACCGTTATTTTACATAAGTATAGATATTAAAGGTCAAACTTGTTTCTTAAACAACGTGATAATGATTGCAATGAAAATCTAAATGAGATGGAGGTAGTAGTTGGAATGTCGTCTTCCCTCTGCTCACTTGCTTTTGGCCCATGAATTTAGGATGGTAGAATTAGTGGTTGAAAATGCATTGAAAGAGTAAAAAGTAAATAGTGTGGATGAAAACAACCTAAAATTTGCCAAAAAGGAAAATGAGCCAGTATTAAAAAACCATCTGAAAAGAGAAAGCGAGTCAATGTTTAAAAACTAGAGGGAGTACTTCTCTAGCTAGTTCCTACGGATTATTTAACTTCCTTTTAATTAAACCATTTTCTTATAAAAAAATCCTTTTCAAATTAAAATATAGTACTCCCTCCGTCCCAGGGATACCTGCAGTAAGAGAAAATTGTACTTAAAATTTGAGGTGGGCTCGACGTTAGTTAATGGGGCTGTAGAGTCAAATTTTGACAGCCAAATTAAATAAATTTTGGGGGTAAATCTTTCCCTCCACATTTATTAAATACACGCTTCCCTCTAAAATTTTACACTTTTGAGGCGCAAAAATACCACTTTTACAACACTGTTCATCCAAGAGGTCTACACTAAAAAAAATGAAAAAGGAACCCAGAAAAGAAACTCATAAATACAGCCCTTAAACATTCATTCCTACTGTGAAAATTACATCTAAAATATGCCCTACACAGTTTCTTCTTCCTCCCAAACCCCAAATCCATAATTTCTAGGGTTTTTGGGAGAACCCTCAGGTTGAAAGAACCATTCATCGATCCCTCCAAAACTCCCAAAAGAGTTGGTTGCTCTTAGAATATTTGCATCTTCCCATCATCCTCGGGTTTTTTTTTCATCGATGTTGGTCAAGAACCTGACTAATGAGGAAAGGCAACATATGGGAGAGTTTTTACTGGAGATCCACAAGGATGGGAAGATTTCTCCAGGGAAGAGGATTGAGGCCACAACAATGTTCGACTGCAGTTTAGGAACAGTAAGCACCATATGGTTAAGGGTTCGAGTCCCGTTGGCTACTGGCCGACCACTAAATTTGTCATCGGATGTATGGCTGGACTCCGGCCAACAAGAAAAGCCTTGACCTTGATGTGTTACGTTCAATACCTACCCACAAAAGAACAACGTTAAGGGGGGACAACAACATAATTACATATGGGAAAAACAGTATGCAAAGAGAAGTAACGGCAAAGATAATTCGTTGTCACACAAAAAGCATCAAACTTGGCCTCAATGTCCAGAACAAGTTAACCTGGGAAATATTATCTCTTTATAAGCTAGATGCAAATATCATGTTCAAACCCATGGACACTGTCATTCACATTTATGAAAAATGGATCTACCATAGTCAGCCGTCTGTCAGATATTTGCTAACACCCGTTGAACTAGAGCCCTATCTTACATGCAAACACAAGTCTCATATACCTAAGCTAATGATTATGTGTGTTGTAAGTAGGCCTATATTTGGGGAAGATTGTCAAGTTATTTTTAATGGAAAAATATGGATTTTCTCCTTTGTACAAGAACAGTTTGCAATAAACAACAATAAGAACCGACCTGCAGGCAGAATAAAATAGGTTCATGTCCCTAAAATTACAAGGGATATCACTAGGGAAAAAATTCTGAAGGAAGTACTGCCAGCAATCAAAGCAAAGTGCTCACTACAAATGAGCAAGAATGTTTACATCCAACAAGACAATGCTTCACCACCAATAAAAAACTGGGATACTTCCACAAATAAAAAACAAGATGCCACACATGAACAAATACCATCTAATAATGGAAGGCAGGTTACGAAGGCTACTACAAGCTCCCGTCAGGGCCACATAAAGCATATAATAAGTCAACAGGAAACACATGTGAGCATTGTTCCACTAATGCAAAGTCTAGGGTATGAAATATGAGTGAGTATGAACTCATTTTT
>JAULKJ010330663.1:0-10075 GCA_032355405.1 Rubia balearica | reverse complement strand
GTGGCAGGCTTGCATTTAGTCATCTTGGCGCTATCAATGATTTCCCATGAACACTTTTGCTGTGATAGGAATAGGCCTAACTGATTCTTCATAACAGATACACCGAGGAAGTAGCTTAAAGGACCGAGATCTTTCATAGCAAACTTCGCGCCAAGCATGGTGGTGAGGCGTTGAAGAAGAGTCGTGGATGAAGTTGTGACGATGATGTCGTCAACTTATAGGAAAAGATAGGGAGTCTCACCACCAGAACTAAAGATGAACAAGGAGTGATCACTCTGACTGCTAGTGAATCGAAGCTAGTGAAGATAGGTAGCGAACCGTTGGTACCAAGCACGTGGTGCTTTTTTCAAACCATGGAGAGACTTGCGCAAGAGGCACACATGACCAGGGTGGTGCTTGTCTGAGAACCCAGGCGGTTGGTGCATATATATCGTTTCCTACAGATGGCCTTGAACGAATGCGTTCTTCACATCGAACTGGTGAATAGGCCACGACCGAGACAAAGCAATGCTGAGAATCAAGCGGATGGTGGCCGATTTCATGACAGGGCTGAAAGTCTCATCACAATCAATTCCCACCTGTTGTGACTTGTCGTTGACAACCAATCGAGCCTCGTGTCTTTACAGTGTGTCGTCGGACCTGTACTTATGCTTAAATAAGCACATAAAACAAATTACATTAGCACCAGGAGGCCTTGGAACCAAGTTCCAAGTATCATTTTTAATAATCTTTCATGGCGGCTTGCCAGTTAGGGTCCTACAGGGCACGGATTGGAGATTTGGTACAGGAGAGAGACAGATGGAGATGATGCTAGAAGATTGAATTTGGGGTTTGGTTTTTGTATACCAGCCCGAAGACGAGTGGTCATCGAATGACGAGGGAGTGGCGGGGGCAGTGGTGGAATAGAGTGAGGTGAGGGTGGGTTTGTGTCTGGTGTGGCAGAAATAGAATGATCATGAGTTGGTGATATATGATGGAATAAGTCAAGTAAAAGAGGAGAGGGATCAGTGGATGGGATGTCATTGGGAGTCGGAGAGTGAAACTCTTGTGATTTGGAAAATGGGAATATCCTTTCATCAAACATAACATGTCTAGAGGTGATAACTTGGTGTGAACCGAGAACCAAGCACAGAGAACCTCTATGATCGGAAGATGGGCCGAGGTAGAGACATTTGACTGAGCGAGAGACTAATTTATGAGGAGCTGTGGCGGAAGTATTTGGATACAAAGGCAACCAAATATGCAGAGATGAGAGTATGTTGGATGGCAGTTGTATAAGGTATATGTTGGTGTGTTGTTCTGTATGGCTGTAGAGGATAGGATGTTATGAAGATAAGTGGACATGTGAAGTGCTTCAACCCAAAAATGAGGTGGTAAGGAGGCATGAGTAAGTAGAGTCCGGGTAATTTCATTGAGAGTTCGAAGTGCATGCTCGGCTTTGCCATTCTGAGGGAAGTGTAAGGGCGGGAAAATTGCATTAACATGCCTTATTGTTCACATAAAGTTCGAAAATGTTGATTGAAAATTCACACCATTGTCACATTGAAAGGATTTGATATTCGTTTTGGTGTGGAAAATTGTTAATTTGAAGAATGCGTCAGATTTGTGTTTGAGTGGAAAAATCCAAGCAAAACTTGAAAAATCATCCAAAAATAGCAGATAATACTTAAAACCACTGGTGCTAGGAATTGGAGACGTCCAAATATCACTGTGAATAATGTTAAATGGTTTAAAAGTAACACTGCTAGAAGGGAAAAATGGTAGACGCTTGTGTTTAGCAAGTTGACAAGAAGAGCAAATGGCCAAACATGTGGCTTTAGTAAAAAGAGAATTCCCACGCCTGAGAATACCCAAGACGTGGTCGCCTGAGTGACCAAGTCGAGCATGCCAGGGTGGTTGGGAGGCGACAAATGCAATGGCTGGTGATCTGGTAACCGAGTATAAATCCCCACAACTATCACATCTCATTTTGAAGTTCCCTGTGGTGAGATCCTTGACAGAAAAACCAAGAGGGTCAAATTCCACATTGACTTTATTATCAATTGTAAATTGGTCAGCACATATTAGGTTTTTGACAATGTCAGAAGGGTGTAAAACATTGTTTAGGGAATAGTCTGGGTGCGTGTTTAGGGTTGCAGAACCTTTAACAACAACGGGAATAGTGTTTCCATTACCAACATAAATAGGTGAAACAGTATTCGAATTAAAATATGTACGAAAGGTACCTGAATCCGCAGTCATGTGAGAGGCGGTGTCCATGTACCAATTATCAGAGGGCTGTTGAAGTGACATAGTGCCGAAATTGGGCTGTTAGTGATGAACATAAGCTGTTGGGCTGAAATAAGGTTGTTGCTGCCCATGACTCTACCCATAACTCACTGGGCCTGGGCCCAAAATGGATGGAAAATACCCATATGGAGTGCCCGGATCAGTCTGCGCCAGAAAAGAGGATTGGGTGCGATCCGGTACAGAAAGAATTTACATCGGTGACGAGGCAAATCCTGGTGGCGCCGTGGGGTACGGGCAGGGCAACGGTGGCGGAGTAGTCTACCAAGCCGACCAATAGTGGTTTGCCACCACCGGAAACCAAGGCAGGGGCTGGGTTGCGCCGGTGTTTGAGAAGCGGAGGTCACCGAAATTGTGATCTCGATCGCTGCGGCAACCATTGTAGCATCGTCCACGGCCACGATGCGGTGACCCATACTAGCCGGCAACATTGGAGGCCCTGGTGTTGTAGTTCAATCAGACAACCACTAGAGCGTGGGTTGGCTCGGTGGTGGTGCGATTCCGGTAAGATTCCTCCTGGGTTAGCATGCTCCGGGCGACAGAGAAAGAGAGCAGCGAGGTTATTTGGCTGATATTGCTACCGACGATGTCAAAGGCGGCTGATAAGCCATTGATGAGCTGGAGAACAAGCCGTTGTTCGGTGACGGTTCTCTCGACATCTCCAAGATGGCCTGGGAGAGATTTGAGAAGCTGGCAGTATGCAGACATGGAAGGAAAAGAGTCCAGCTTGGCGTTGATGAAATAGCCCTCAAGATCCGCCGCTCGGGCGGTGTGATTGTCGTGGAATATTCCCTTGACGCGAAGCCAAGCCTCACGAGCAGTTGATCCCGCTTTGATCACGGTGAGAAGTAGTTCATCGCTAATAGTGCCATAAATCCAGCTTAAAACGATGGTATCCAATTGTTGCTATTTTGCCTCGAAAACCTCGGTTGGATGATAAGATTCGTCTATGTAGTTTAAGACATTGTGTGCCCTAGCCGTTATTTGTAAAAGTTCAGCCCAAGTGTGGTATTGAATCTTTTGGAGATCGAGTATGAGAGGGATTTAGTTTCAAATGTTGGAAACTGATTACGCCGAGTGAAAGTCTGGGGCTGCAATTTGAGGGGTGGTCAGTTTCACCGGAATGTTGGTTACACCGGTAGTGGAAGAAGACGATGCCATTGTAAGAAAGAATGGCTTTGGATGGTGTTTATTTTTATGAAGAGTGAATTAGGGAGGAAGGAGAATTAATTCTAGAATCGGAAATAATTGAGAGAGGGAGGGAAAGTTTGCTCTGATACCATGTAATTTGGTGTAAATCGGAATGTCCCCTGTGTTCTCCATTCCTCCATATTAATAGGTAAATGTACAACTGCCCGTTAGATTTGTAAGGTTAGTAGTTAGCTAGAATCTAACAAACTTGACTATGACTAGGTAATCTAACTAACTTGACTATGCCTAGGTAATTCAACAACCTTGACTAACTTTACTAAATGTTACAGTCTAACACCATACACTCTGGAGAATTGTAACTCCATAATCCCTATGGAGTTCGGATGGGCAGCTTAATTTCTTTCATGATGAGAGGAACAACATCAGGAATGGTTTCAGGTTCTCCGTCATGGTGGATGAAGGCTACCGTATGTAAAATACAGATCTGGAGTTAATACTTCAGGTGGTTACAACTCAAGGTTCATGCATGGTGGAGATCCAAGGGGAAAAGATGTTTACAACCCTTATATCCCGAATGCAGGTGATCAGGGGTAGTCTTCAGCTCATGGGGCTTTGAGGGCTTGATTCAGAAACCTTGTTCAGGGTCAATGTGTCAAATTTACCCTTAAAAACAATAATAAGGAAAGGATGCATTTGGCGAATTCGTCCTCCCTATTTGCATCCATAGCGAACTCCAGATCAAGAATTTTCTTTGATAAAAGGGGTAAACCGGAAGTATGGAACTCCATTTTAGAATGTACTGAACTTCAGAATTACCCAGTAATGTGTTGGAGATTGGAACCAAGTTTTAAACAACGAAGACAACATTGGGGGTTCTAGTATAAAGGATAGCGATTCGGAACCCCTCAGGCATCTACTTCAGGTCATAGGACTTAAAGAAATACGGTGCTTGGTTTACATGGTCGAACGACAGAACTGGAAATCAGAAATTTTTTGAGAGGTTGGACAAACTCTTTTCAACTCCATAATGGCAGATCATGTTTCCAGAGGCTACAGTGACTAATTAGCCAATTTCCATTTCGGATCAGCTGTCATCTTGAATACAGAAGGTAAGAAATCCCCAACAAAGAGAATCCAAAGGTATGAATCCTTTTGGGTAAAGGATTGTGCGGTAGATGATATAGTGAGAAAAATTTGAAAGATTGCGCAAGCGGCATTCCAGGGGAATGTTGTTCTTGATCCAACTATAGCCTTATCAAAATGGCTTGATGTCACCATGCTGCACTTACAGAACTGGCACAGGACTTCATATGGAAATTTGGATAAGAGAATTAGCCATTTAGAAGCAAAATTGGAAGCATTACAATCTATTCAAGGCATAGCTAAGCCGCAAAATGAGGACGAAAAGATCAAAGGAGAATTAGTCAGGCTCAACCAATTCCAATTGGATTATTGGAGTCAAAGAGCAAGGACTAAATGGGATTTAGGGGGAGATGCAAATACATCACACTTCCACAAATGGGAGCTATTTAAGCGGAACTGCTCCCAAACTCCAACGTGTGCTACTTGCCTGCAACACCCAGAAACAATAAATCATGGCTTTGCAGAATGTGAAATAGCCAAAAGATTTTGGAGGGTAAGCTTACTTGGTTTTGACTTTTCTTGGTCGGGTTTATTCCAAGCATGGCTGAAAGATTGGATAATCCAAGCTCCGTCAGAAGATCAACTAGCTTTATCATTCGGTAATCTGGGTATATATGAACAATGTCATATGGAAGCATCATAATTCAGATGAGGGGAAGGATCCAATGCAATTATGGGTTCAGGCCAAAGAGATATACAAAATCTATGTCTCGGGGGCAGGAAATGCATAATAAGCAGAATTTTAACAACCCTAGCAATCAGCAAGATTCAGATGAGGAACTGGTTTACATCTCAGGAGTTCATACCTACGCCACAGATGCAGCCTTTAATCAGCTAAAAAAAGTCTCCGTGGGAGCGTGGACTAGGTTGAACCCTTATCGGACAGATTTGGGGCAAAATTCGGAGACGGAAGGGTCGTACTAGATTTCAGCGGATTCTTCTCCTCTGCAGGGTGAAATCCTTGCGATCGTCCACTGTTTGGAGAACATTAAGAACCAAGGAATTACTAGGGCACAGATTTGTTCGGACTCTAAGCTTGCACTTGATATTGGACCAAGGGAAGGAGGGAGAAACAGTAATGGATCTATTGTCAAAACCTGGTGGCTTAATTCTGAGCTGTCAATCGCTAACCCGATCAATACCGACACGATCGAATCAACCCAAAATTTGATCTGCTTCGAGAAATATTGACTCAAATCCGATCTGAACACGACTGCACTCAACCCAAAATCCAAATTTGACCCGAGAAATATTGACCTGTACCCGAACCCGACACAACAGAATTCAACCCAAAACACGAATATGACCTGAAAATTTGGACCTGAACTCGACCTAAACACGAACTCGAGATCAACCCGAACCCGATCCAACCCAAACCTAATTCAACCCGATAAATCAACTATATAACCCTACGTGTAATCAACCCAAAACAGATATAATTATAAAAATGTCAATTAACATTTAATATGAAACCAAGTCAACTTGATTATGAGTCAAACTAATATATTCTTTAGAAATACTTATTAGAATAAAGTGGAGTTTTTTCTTTATATATTACGAGTTTACAGATATGATTAATAGTACGTGAAATCAACTCATAATAAATATGAATACGCAAGATTAAGTTAAAAATGCACACGACTAAATTTATAAATCTAATGAATACTAGTCAAATGAAGAGAGATGTCTAATTATAATTTTGAATTAGTAATTATAGAAATTCGACTAAATATTAATTTTAAAAATTAGTTTGAAAAATATTGTAAAAATAATATTTAATAAATTATAACAAATTCTTGTTATAGACCGAATAACTCTTATATATTAGGGTATTTTATAATTAGTGGGACTAATAAAAATATTTGATATTTAATTTTAAGCAGTGAGATATATATAATTATGATAACCTTTAAAATGAGCTCAACACATAATTAATTATTTTTAAATAATTTTAATGAAATATTATAAACATAATCATTTTATTGTATTTAATATGTAATGATTTCTAACTAAACTAATTATTTCACTTTATTCCTCATATAGCTTTTCGTAGATGTCTAAATTTTAAAATCGTAAATAAAATTCTTTATTTTCAATTTATGTGTAAGACAAAAAAATTACATAAAGTAATCCTAGTATTTTAATTAATAATATCGCTGAATGCGCGTTTGGACTCCACTAGTTTTTTTATTTAAAATTTTTAGAATCAAACTATTTATTACAACATAAAAATGCACTAAAGTATTTTAAAAAGTGAATTGAATTCAATAAATACTCAACACTGCTATTCAACTAAGACAGTAGGCACAAAAGTGCCTAACATATTTATGAAAAATCACGCTATGGCCAAAAAAAAGTCATGACATTATCCTTCTCTCCAAAAATACATAATTTTTGCCATTCTTGCATAAATATAGATATAGAAAACAAATATTTTTTTGGTGAAATGTTGGAAATCGCTAGTACATGTTTAGAGTAAGTTAAAGTTGATTATTTAGAAGTAAGAAAGGGAAATCGAAGAGAACCATGGATATGTTCTTGTGCCTAATTGTTGATAAATATTACATTAAGGACTTGAAAAAATACATTCGGGGTGTATAGGGTATCATCACGTTCGAGCGGATTTCAATTTGGAATTACGAGTTAAGTTTTTACTTTTTGCACTTAGGTCCCTCCAAGAAAGTTGGAATTGTCGAATCGCGAAATTGAAGATACCAATATGCAATTCAATAATGTACGATTGCGCGTTTGCAATTTGGGTATGTATGGGTGAACATAAGGGCTTTAAAAGTCAACATTGAATACTTATACAAAATCTTGAAAAATTACATTGTGGTTCAAAATTGTGTTACCCCATTATCCGTTGCCCCAAAATACAATATTTTTGTTATTCTTTCCTAAATATAGAAATATTGAATAAATGAAATTTTTGGTGACATGTTGAAATGCGCTAATACATGTTCAAGAGTAATTTAAAGTTGATTACTTCGAAGTAAGAAAGGGAAATCGAAAATGATTACAGATATTTTTTATGCTCGATTGTTGATAAATATTTTGTTATGTATTTGGAAAATACAATGGGGTGTATAGAATAGCATCACTTTAGAGAAGATTTCAATTTGGAGTTACGAGTAAAGTTTTTACTTTTTGCACTTGGTCCCTCCAAAAAAGTTGGAGTTGTCGAATCATGAAATTGACGACACCAAAATGAAATTCAATAATAGACGATTGCGACTTTGAAATTTTGGCATATATGGGTGAACAAAAGGGTCACGAAAGTCAACATTTATTACTTCTACAGTTTTGAAAAATTACAATGTGGTAAAAAATTGTGTTACCCCATTATTTATTGCTAAAAAATACATGATTTTTGTTATTGTTGCGTAAATATAAAAATATTAAATTAATTAATTTTTTGGTGAATGATTTGAGAGCGCTATTACATGTTCTAGAGTAACTCATACTGTAAACCCATTTTTTCAAAACTTTTCCCCCATTTTTAACTTGTAAAAGTCAAGAATTTTTTTATGTATCGAGCACTGGTATGACTACCGGTGCCATTCAACATATTGATGCCAATACAATTATAATGCAGGTTCGTGGGGTTGTTTTTACAATTTCAAAGTATCTTTTAAAGTTTTAAATTGAATACAATCCTAGCACCTATACGTGCTATATATTTTTCACCACAATTTTCATTGTAATAATTACTATTCCGGTCATAAGCACGGGTATTAGCACCGGTATATATCATTTAGCCAAAATCGTTGCTAAAAATATTAAATTCATACATTTTTTCTTGATAGGCACCGGTATTTAGCATCGGTATTCAGTGAACCGGTGTTGGATTTATTAATAGGCACCAATATTTTGTTTAATTTACTAGATTACTGGTGCCTATAAAATTTCTAGCACCGATATTACTCTCCCAACAATGACATGCCATGCCTATATACTTGTTTTCCAATAATGTATAATTAGAAGTTACAAGTTATAATGAAACAGAACCTGATAATAGTGGAGTTGTAACAATACTATTATTGAAACATAACCTAAACCAACCCAAATTTAATCGGGTAGCATAATAACCCGATCTAAAATGAACCAACCCAAAATATATCCGAATCTAACATGTAACATTATAAAAAATAACTGACATGATTAGACCAGAACAAAACTTCTGTACAAAAAATGATACGATAGTAACCCAATCTGATCCAACCCGACAATATTCTGACCCGACCCGACCTAATCCGAGTATAAAAATTACACGATAGTAACCCGACACGATATTAACTCAACCCGACACGACCCAACCTGAGGAAAAAACTGGCATGTTTTCAACCCGACACTATAGTAACCCAACCCAATCCGACCCGACACGATAAATGAAATCAACACGTTTCAACCTGACCTGTTTCAACACGACACATTTCTAACTCGATACGAACCCGACACGATAACCCGAATTGACACCTCTACTTAATACCAAACATATCCTCAAGTGTTTCAATATCATTACAAAAAGAGGGCAGCATTGAAAAAAATGTGAAAGCGTGTCATTGTTTAGACAATTAGGACATTTAAGCAAATAATGAGTAATATGATCTTGGTATTTTTTTTAAAGAATCAATCATTCTAAGATGATGGAAAAAATATCCAGCGATGATTACAATGAGTGGAATTGACATCCAATATAACCTACCTCTAGCAATAACTAACACATTGTAAGGATATCTAAATTACATGTCAATATGACTGATCGTCTGTAGTATTACACATCAGAGATCCAATAAAAACTGTAACATCGCCCTCGTGGATATTAACTTGCTTCCTGCAAAAATTGTGACCAATTGGCAGAGAGGAGCGTATCACGCATCAATATCACTGCGCCAAACAAGGATATTCTACAACTGCAACACCACTTGATCCAACCACGATCTATGTTGTCCAAACCTTAAACACCTTAAAAACACATATTCGATGAATCCAAATTAATGGAAATCAGAATATAAAACCACAAACAAAATTACGAACACACGATCTAAACAAGAAAGTTAAGAACAATACATCAATGTGAAAAACTAAATCGAGCTATCATCATGAACACAATGATCTATTCGATCTGTTCGAAGAACAAGACTAATATGTGGAGATAAATATCACACTTATTAAATAGCAAAAATATAAAATAAAATAAACTGTTATTTCTCATCTCCCTAATAAGAAGATGAGAAAAAAAATGAAGAAGAAGAAGTGTAGATGGGAGAGAGGGGAGACGGCTAGGTTTTTGATTTCAAGGCCATAGGCCTATCCCTTGTAACTCTGCTTTGTCATTGAAGATTTCTTTTTTCTTATATGAATTGTTTTATTCTCTGTTTTTTCACATAGTGCCAAACTCTGGGTACCTTCCTGCTTGGACTATCCTTCTACTCCCGCCGTTGGAGGATGTTTTGGGCAGCTCTTCGAGAGGAGTATAGCAACCTCGAGGGGA
>JAULKJ010330652.1:0-10076 GCA_032355405.1 Rubia balearica | reverse complement strand
CATTAAAATTTACAACCAAAATCATAATGACAGCCCAAATCATAACCAAAATCACAGCCAAAAATAAATAAAAGAAAAAGTGAAGAAAAGGCAAAGTAGAATGATAAGTGCTAAACTAGCTTACTCCTCCGAAGAAGCTGCCAAAGACAATCCAAGAGATGTTGATGAAGAAACTGCCAAAGATGGCCCAAAGATGTTCAAATTTCATTTTTGATTACTCTCAATTCCTCTCATTTTGCCTAGGAGCCCTTTCGCATTTTCATCATAGCATTCACACATGTTCAGCTCACCTCTCACATTTTTCCACAATGCCTCTCATTTTTGCCTAGGTTTTCCAACCTAACGGGCCTAACCTCTCATTTTTACCTAGGTATTTCGACTTGCCTATCAGGGCTTTCTTCCCATTTTTTCCTCATGTGCCTTTTAAGGTTTCCAACTTAGTCAGGTATATATTTTAACATATTTTTCTTCAAATTTTCATTTTTTTGTGTAGCACAAAATTTCCCAAAAGTGGGATTCATACTACATAAAGATCATGAAAAAGAAAAAAATTAAACCAACAAAATGTTCATCCCAAAACGTCCCCGAAGAAAAAATGATAGCACCCTAAAAATTACATTACCAAAACCTCTACCAATTTCCGAAAACCAAAGATAGCACAAAAAACACCAACCAAATCAACACCAAAAACACAAAAGGACTCCCGAGATGAAAACTCCTAAGTGTTTCACTACTCCCTCCCTCACACTTGAACTCCCCAATGCAATGAAATAATAAAAACCATGAGTGGGAAAGAGTAAAGTATTGGAACTCACTCATGTGACCCCAAAGGGTCCATCCTCAATTGTCGTGTCTCACGCCTCTTCCTTTTTTCCTCTCGTCACATTTCTTACCTCCTGACCCAGATAACATCCCAAAAACCATCAAGCTTTGAGATGTGAAATCTCTCGATCAATTTCTCGATGGCCTCCTCTTGGACATCCGCCTTCTCATCCACAATTGCAAACTCCTCCCTCACTTCGCGCTCAATGGAGTCCAACCTAGACCCCCAAACATGCATGGTACATTCCATAGAGTCTAGCCTAGTCCCAAACTCATTCAACTGCATACTCATCCCACCTACACATGACCAATCTCCTGCACAAGTTAGGTAGAACTCGCAAATTGTTCCCCAAAAATGCAGAATTGGTCAAAGTAGTTCACGGGCAGGTGAGTGCGACTAGGTGGTGCCGTAGATGGAGCTCCATCATTCTCTTCCTCAATACCTATATCCAGGTTTGATAAGGCTTTGTATAAGTCCTTCTCAAACCGCGGATCGGGTGCTAGGAATAAATCCTCCAATACCGTGTCTTAGCTGATAGCAGTGCGCTCTGGTTGTGGAAGGATCATGAAATTGTAGACTGTGGAGCCACCATAAAACCACAAAAATCAATCTTCCGAGGTTGTAGTATCTACCATAGAATCCCTCGCCTGCTTATCTGTAGTGTACCTTATAGCCGAACAACCTAAATTTGCCAATGCAAATAGAGAAGGAACCGAATGACCCAAGTGTTGTGCTAAGAGTTTAACTGCGCCAACCGTAGATATTTTTCATCCTTTCTTATTTCCTATGGCACTGCATTACTTCACAAAGGCCACCACCATGTTGGGTTAAAAAATCTCTCCCGGAGTCATCTCCCAAAGAACTTGGACATCTGTCTGAACCAAGACACTATGAAAGATCTCCGTGATAGAATACCCCAATGAACAATAATTACTAGACATATCGCAATGCTAGATGGAGAATCACAGTGCTTTTGCAAAGATGCTTCCTCTCCTTGCCCAAAATAATTCTCCAAAAATTGCTGAATGAAAATGAAAGGCCATGTCGGTGTGTCCTCGGAATCTCCTTCCCATAGTTCCACCTAAATGCTTGGGAAAAGCCCCAATGTGACATAGTGTACTCCTTATCATCCAAGTGGAAATGGATGATTCTCTTCCACTCATTGTATTATCTTCCCCTCACCGTCCTTTGATTGCTCCAAGGTTGCTAAAAACTCCAAAGTCCACCAAATTTAAGTCTTGGAATGCTTGTATAAGAAACCCTCTAGGCCTATTCGGCTTAGCAAATACGTGATGGGTTCGAGTAGACCTGGAGATCCCAAAATCTTCTTGCAAGGAAACTTCGTCTCCAATATGTTTCGCTTCGGCCATCTCAAGTACTTCCACCTCTAGATCACACTTATGGAAATTATGGTCAACCCCATGAACTTATCAATAACACAAGCGAGGTTAGGAGGAAGGAAGCTATTGGCTCTTGTCTCCCAACCTTATCCGGCTTCTTCCCTTTGTCACCCTGGGAAGTTGTTCTTTTTTCTGACCTATTTATTTTTTGAGCCATTCTATCATAGGTTGTAATGCAAGAATATTCCAAGGCGTGGATTATTCATCATTCAGGGAAATACTTCTTAAATAACCAAGACACTTCAAATCATTTTGTCTCAACATGATGTCCATTGATGTGCACCTTTATACATGCGTTAGCCGATGTAGTTGACACGTTTTTTATCATATATTTTTTTAATTAATTACTAGTTTTAGTTAGGTTTACATGAAAAAGGGTTTAGATGGCCATTATTAGTTTTCATATCTAAATCCCGAGTTTTACAGACTTAATTGAATCTAATGGACACTTTTTATTCATGGGCACCTAGATATTCCTTTGTGATCTCATTATTAGGTTGCTCGTGAATACTTTTCATCATTGTTTTTGTAGAACGCCATCCGTGAGGGTGGTAGAAGATATTTGAAGGCCATTCGTAAAAATGGTATAAGATATCGAAGGACATTCACAAGGGTAGATTGAAGGCCAGGGTCTCCAAAGAATGGCAGTAGATGGAATTGAGCCCGAAAAGGTGGATTCAAAGTTCAAGAAGGCCAAGAAAGAAGCGGAGGAATTGTAGTCCGATAGTTACATGGAGTTCTAGGAATAATCCAAGAATAATCATCCTTTGTGAATGATACCATTGGATTTTTCTTCTCGAGCACTATAAAATCAACTACAAGAACTCGTAAATTGGATCAGCGGTTTATCCATAGTGGAGCAAACAAATCAGCTAGCCAACAAGCTGATATGGTCCGTCAACGCGGCAGCAACCATCTGTGCAGGCTTGTGGAAAGAGGCTTTCAAGAGCCATGAAAATTTACATGGTGCGTACAAAATCCCTTGTAAGGGCCGTGCACGTCCTTGAAGACCGTTGCACGAGGGGTACAGTTTCACTCCCTAATGGCTAAGTATGGGCAGGGATCGCTCCATTTTACACGGCGCGTACCGTTCCAAGTCCCAAAAGTTAAGACTATCCCACAGGGTATGAAAAATAGCACGAGTCACACCAATTTTAATAGCAAAAGGACCTTCTAGCCGACAGGCTACACCAAACAACACGGGGCACGCGAAGCAGAAGTTTCAAAGGAGGCACCAGCCCACGGCTTGTGCAGGATTGTGAATCCCACCTTACATGAGGCTGCACAACCTATGTTGCTGCACGAGGTTGCATGTACCGTGCCACGATGCATGGATCATTTTACGCGGACCTGTATGAACCATTTCGTTCGCAATAGCCGTACAAATTGATGCTGCTAGGGTTTTTTGGCCATTTTTTGCCCTTTATCAAGGCCCAATTTTCCACTACTATATGTATAAACCTTTTTCTACTGGGGTTTAAGTTAATGCCCATTTTTCATCTTCAAGAGTAGGCTAGAGAGAAAAAAATACTCTTCTTTCTCTAGGTTCTTTTTCTTTCTTCTATTTAATTTTCTTTTGCCCGAAAGTGTTAAATCTAATGGATACTTTGGTTCAATGCATAGGGAGTAGTTAATTAACTTGAGGATCATATTTGTATTCATGTATTAATGTCTATGTTGTGAGGTTTCTTAGATCTACCTATTTCTATGTGTTTTGTGATTATTATTTTGGCTTGTTCTTTATGTTCTTGTGAATTGCATGATTGTCACACTTAGTTAGCACACACCAAAGTCTACTTTCATGTTGTTTCACTATTGATACCCCCCAGGGAGGGAAACCTAGATACCTTGGGGTAACGATGGGTCCGGACTCATGTGGGTGTGGGCATGTAGGTTGCCGTTGTTAACATTACGATCGACCATGCAGTAGTAAGCCAATGAGTTTGTCTGAAGTGTAGCAGGTAGAGATAGATAAAGTAGAAAACTAGGGTTTCCAAGAGCTATCGATAAGGTGTTTCACCCCCTTTGCCTTTTTAGGCATAGGAGAAGCATTTTTGCTGTAGTGTCTGGGATGTAATCACACGGGGAGACTCAGATCTGCAAGGCAGGCAAGGCCATTGTTGTACTCCCTAAATTACTGAGGCGGTGCCGATGGAAGATTACATGCGCACCCTACGTGATATGTATGGTAAAATGATGACCATCAACCACACCACGTGTCACAAAAACTAGAATAGGTTCATAGGTCATGTACACAATGAAATCAAGGATCAAAATTTCATAAATCATGTTACACAAATATTCCCCAAATTCTAGATTATATAGTTGATTCTCATGATCAATTGCATGCTAGTAGTTTTAGTTAACCCCCCAATTCTTGTTTTACCAATACTTATTATTCATAACACGTGGTTGGATTGGCGACCCTATCACAGTTGTGTATAGTTGATTATTAGATTCTAACATTTCTGTAGATGATCTCTGTAGTATAGTAGTAGCAATCTTACAAATTCTATCTTTGACCTCACTTAGCCTCCTCTCGGTTCATTTAGTTAGCGGATCTCCCGTGATTAATTGATTAATTAAGCGATGCCGAGAGGGAACATGTCAAATTTTGGCGCTATTACCAGAAATGTTGGTTTAACAGTCTAGTAGTTAACTTGCATAGCGTGTTAGCTGAGTAGTCAGTGTTTTTTTTGTTTATCTTTCTTATTAGTATCTGGTTATTTCTAACCCTTTTGCTAGTGTTGTTTTTAGTTGGCTACTATTTTGTTCCCAGTTTATGGTACTCATCCATACCACTAATTTGGGAGTTTTACATTGCCCAATGGAATAAACAGGTTGTAGGCAATGAAGGAAGAGGAGATCTAGCTAGGAAGTTCCATAAAAACCAATTTTTATAGTTGTAGATAGCGAAGAGATGGCAGAAGATAATCGCACTTTGAGGGACTTGATGGCTCCTAACTTGGAGAATCAACCCCTTTGCATTGTCTTCCCACCCTTGCCACCCAATTGTACTTGTGAACTCAGGAGCGTTATAATCCATTGTTTGCCCACTTTCCATGAAATGGCCGGTGAAGATCCGAACAAGCACATGTCAAAATATATCCAGTTTGTTCCAAAATAAGGCTGCCAGGAGTCTCGGTGGAAGACTAAAATTTGAGATCGTTTCCCCTCTCACTTTGGAATGCGGCTAAAGATTGGTTGTACTACCTTTTACCCAGTTGCGTCACTTCCTGGATGGTTATGCAGCGCAGATTTCTCGAGAAATATTTCCTAGCTTCAAAGTCTGCAGGGTTGAAGAAGTAGCTCTCCAATATCTCTCAATTCGCTAATGAATCATTCTACGAGTACTAGGAACTTTTCAAGAGGGTATTGGCAAGCTGTCCATACACTACTAGACATATCACCTATTACCTCGGTTCTACAGGGGGTTTTACCATGAAAAAACTAAGGTAAATGTAACTAAAATAAAAGTGTATTTTTACCTTGGGTCATAACAGAGGTGAAAAAGAACCTTTTACCTCAGTTTTTAACCGACGTCAGTAGGTTATATGACCGAAGTTGGTCAATGGAAGTCGGCCAACAATGGTTGATCAAACATGCGACATCACTTCAGACAACGTCGACATATACCTGAAAGCGACATTGAATATAGCATGAAGGTATACGATGGTTTAGGAAAATATGCAACATCGTCCTGGACGACGTCGTTGTAATAAAAAAATGTCGCAGATCATGAAAAGCATCATTGAGCGTTGACGTGGGACGGTGAGTAATACTACATGTTTTTCTGAGGTTGACGTCGCATAAAAAGCCATAACATGTGACGTCACTTAGTGTCGCTTTGGAAGTGAAATTGTGCGACTTCGCAAATGAATTGGTTAGGCATTGTTTCTTGTACAGTTTTATTGTATTTAATATTTATGACATAACAAATCATTGACCACTAGCAATCACATTTTATTTACAAAAATTTCCATTACCAATATATTGAAATACAAAAGGTTGCTTTGAATAACTGTCCTTATCCTATTACAGAAGATACAAATTTATAATGGATGTACAAATAATAAAGCCAATGGCGTTCAACTGAAATCTTAAGATGGAATGCAAGAAAGCGACCTTGCAAGGTGTGTATTTGGGGTAGTAGAAAGTCATGTGTTGGAGAGGAAAAATGATTGCCTCTTGTTGTGGAATATGATATAAAAAGAGATGGGTTTGGGGGGGATTTTGGTTCAAAATTTTGGCTGAAAGTTTCATTTTAATCGACATCAGTATTGTGTCGGTCAATGGTTCGGTATTTGCAAACCGTATGCGACATTGTTCATATGGGCCAAAGTGTAATTTTCAAAATTTATTGTACAAAACTCATTGTTAGGATTGTGTGCCCTTCCAACAACCTGTACAGGATAAACAGGAACAAAACACTCCTGTATGTGTGAATAACAAATTTTTATCTCTAATTTGAGTTTAGACTTCTCCCAATTCATTGTAAGGACGTAAGTGCGAAAATGAAAAATTAACCAGTAGTCAAAAACTCGATTACGATATTCCCAAAAATAACCTTGGTTTCCCACAACTTTTACTCAATGTAGATATTAGAAATATTGGTCTTATGACCCCCCAGATAGATTTTGAGGAGATCTTCCAATATGATCCTTGTAAATATACTTGTGATTAATCATCTATAATATATTGCACACCTAGTACTATTACTTTCTTAGAAAATATGGATGGAATTTCATTTGGCTTTTATTTCATAAATGACATGGAAAATGTAATATTATCTAACTCTATTCGATTGAAATTATCATTCTCATAATGCTAATAGTAAGGATTTGAACATAATGCTAAGGAATATGATGGACGATTAACCTGGTTCGCACCTCTTTTGGACAGTATGCATATTCTCCGTTCGACTAGTACACACTTCTTTGGTTCGCACCTCTATAGCGAGAATTCGAGGAAGTTGGGGGGTCATAACGTTCTTTTCTTAAAGTTTCATCCTGCACTTTTGAGGAGATTCAGGTACTGTTCCATTGCAAAGCATGGCAATACTGGAAAATCATTCTCATGACTTAGTGAATTAGGGTAAGGGTATCTCTGATTTTGTATTGCGACTGCTTCCACTTTGACGGGGGGACATATTTGGAAAAATTGAAAAGTAATCTAGCAAGCCTAAATTGTATTCCAATCTTTGTTCACGAGACCTTTGTTTAATTAAAGATCCTCGATAGTTATAATGAAACTGACATGATTCCACAGAGATTTCCACAAATCTTTCGATTATCCCAAGCATACTATTTAGTAATCATATACTATATTATTAACTCTAGGATATGTATGAGAACTTTGTGAAATTAATGGTTAGATTTTTCTTATATTCTAAATTTAAAAAAAATAGTTATGTGTAATTTTGTCCAATTTTGGTGAGGTGGAATTTATCTTCCACATTAACAATGTTCACAGTCATGTTATTAATGCAATACTAATAAAAATAATGGAAGAATACCCCCATGACCTTGATGCATAAGTTGTAACTACATGAATGTGACATTAACAATTAGATTATTGGTTATATCCAATTTTACATTTTTCTTCCACCACGTTCTTTGAGGGACCTATTTGGAAAAACAGAAAAGTTCATCGGTTGCATTGAAATCAATTATGTTCTAACCGGATGTTAATGAAGTTCATTGTCATTCACAATAACAATCAGTAATGTCTATGTAACTGATTACTATTTTAAACGTCATTTATGTGCATTTTGATCAGCCATGACCCCAGTGATATGTTAGTGGGTTGAATTTTTGGGGCTCAATATATCCATGATCGACGTCGGTGGTAGGTCAAAACTATTTTACAAAAAATAATAGCACATATAACATCAGTTACGCAGTCTGACAACGGCTCATTCGATACGCTAGTGGGTAGAAATGATTTGGCCCATAATTGGACAAACCAACATCGCCATACCGTCGGTGTTTTATTGATCATGTCGCAATGCAAATGACGTTACATTTGAAGCAGAAAGCACAAAGTCCATAACGAATATATATGTGGAGCCCACCTCATACATTACTTTAAACATTTAACTTTCATTCGAATTCCAACAGTCATTTTTCTAATCCTCTCAAAGGTAGGTTTCAACATTTGGTTATTTCACTTTTGTTTTTTAATTTACAATTGAAATTTTTATGTTCATGGTGGTGAATATGTTATTCGTTCCATGTAAGACGCGTCTATAGATTAGGGTTCACCGATAAGTGTTTGGGTGTAAGAATGTCGGTTAGATTGTCGCTAGATTTTTTTTTGTTTAGGTTCTCTTACTTTGCTTGTTCGCCACTCTTGTTAGAGTGTCCCCATCTCATGAATATGATGTCTCCTATCTATCGTTCCTTCTTGGGTTAGAGCTTCTTGTGTGCGACGTTGCATGTTTATTATTTTAGTTTTTCATCTAGTATAAGATGTTGCACATATGTCGGTTTACCATTCGGTTTTACCGAATCGCATACAAAAGCGCTTAGTTATATGTTTTTCTATATGACCTAGCATATGACATCGAATACCGATCGGTTAACCACTTGGTTAAATCAAACCTTATGCGAATTTGCTTTGACATGTTGCATATATATAATAAAATAACATATTACATTAATTGAATTGTAACAAATCATTAAAATTTAAATTTCATGAATCATGTCTAGTAGTGTTGGTTTTCGTCGCGACCCCATTGTGGTGAGCGATTTAATTTTTATAATTAAATTATATTTCCGAGCTAGCTTGTATTACCAATATTTAAGTATAGTTTATAAATATTTCCCTGATTAACGTGTCCGTAGCGATTCGGAGGATGAATGGCAACATCATTCCTCATTTCATCCATACCCTCATTTAGTACGTCTCTAGCCAAACTGTTGAGCTCCTCCCACCGTTGAATTTGCCTGTTGTGCTTAGGGTCCATGGAAGGGAATATCACATGCATTACTAGGGGAACAGGATGTTGAAGAGCCTAACACCGAAGGGTTGGGAGAAATTTCTGATTACTGAGGGATTCAGCAAAGGGGACAGGCTCTACTTCGATCTGGTCAATTGTACCGCCCTATAGTTTTCAATGTCGAACTTCTTCCATATTATCATCATCTATGTATTTTTATATTTAATGTTTAATTTATAATCATCATGTTAGCTATTTTATTTTAATGTAATTTAACCTAACATACGCACAAAGTTGAAATAAAAGTATTTGTAACAAAAGAAGAAAAGGGTATTGTGGAAATAAGTCTTGAACTAGCAAATTTGTATTGCGAAATTTGACCAGTTGAAATAGGGGGACCCTGAAAATTAGGGGGACCCTAAAAGTATTTGACCAGTTGAAATAGGGGGACCTGAAAATTAGTTCAAGCATCCATTCACAAATTTTCCATGAATTCCAACCGTCTCCAACTTCCTCCTTATCTTCCGTACTAAGGAAAAAAGTATGTTTTTCCCCATCTCTTAAAACCCAACTTTTCTAATTCTTACTTTACAGTGTCATATATGTGGTCTATAAACATGTTTTGATTTTTTTGGCTATTTAGTTTTGTCTCTAATTTTTGAGAGTGTCAACTTTCCTTTAATTTAAACTTAGGCAATGTATTGGTTTGTTTCAATATGTTTTGGTTTGTTTAATATCATGTTGGTGATGATACCTGGGCCACGACTCTTCGAGGCACACGAGCTTCGAGCTTAGGGTATTGTCTAAAGTCTAACTCGAGGCCCATAAAGAGACGAGTGATCCATACTTACTTAAGGACATTATTGATTCCTACAAGGAAGCTGCTTCGAGTTACCAAATTATACTCGAATTA
>JAULKJ010330634.1:0-18722 GCA_032355405.1 Rubia balearica | reverse complement strand
GTTTATTACGCATGCCGTCCACATTGCAACGATTATAAAACCAATGCTCTAGCTGTATTTTGTTCAAAGGCCAGTCCGGATATAGTGCTTGTAAATATGACATGTGCTCTTGAACATAGATTGTAGTCTCACTATTATTCTGTAAAACATAAACTGTCATTGACTTGGCATAGAAGGGTGTTTGAAGTGTACCTTTAGAACATGCAACCCCATTCTTTCATCAACATGCACTAAACCAACCAATTTCTTACCGATTAAGTTCATAGTATAGTATTCGATGATCTCCTTGGTCACGTACCTTTGCACGATGCTCAGATACAATCGGCTACGATTGTCAACGTTTCCTTTAAAAACACCCATGTGCTGCTCCAAAGGGTACATCCAATGAATTCCCACAGGACTGTATAGTCAAATTTCCCTAACCAAATGAATGAATATATGAACCATAATATCAAGGAAGTACGGAAGAAAGTAGTTCTCTAAGTGACATAACACGAAAACCTCCTCCTGCTCCAACACATCAGCACTTGCCTGCTTATATTCTTCCAAAAAATGGGGTTGAAGATGAATCATAGTTGCATAGTGCTAAATTTCACATCCTTCTCGATAACACCACAGATGGAAACATGCAACAATTTTTTGATGAGAACGTGACAATCATGCAATTTCAAGGTCCTTCAGATGCTGCACTCACCTTCTTCCCAAGAACAACATTCAAATTTTGCACCTTGTAGTGAATGTCAGCCCCCTTCAATGGTCTTGGTGCCTTCCGGGCCTCCTTACCACCAAAAAACTGAAATGTGTCCTGGAGGGATTTCCAGTGACCCAAATACACAGTCTTGAGGTCATTCTTTATATGCTGGTAATCTGTGGACTCTTTGCACACGGGACACACCTTGTGTTCCTTCACCATATACCCCGATAGGCTTTCGTATGCTGGAATATCATTTATGTTACAAAAAAGAATTGCCTTCAAATAGAACTTTGATCCCCCTAAAAATATCTAACACATCGACACTGTCAGACCATATAACCTTCAAATATTCTATCAAAGGTGCCAGATATATATATATATATATATATCAATGTCATTTCTGGGCAGTTTTGGCCCAAAAATCAATATAGCATCAACACATATTTCCTCTTCATACACAAATACGGTGGAAGGTTGTATATGGAAAACATTACTAGCCATGAACTGTTCCTAGAAGAAAAGTTTCCGAACGGGTTCATTCCATCAGTACACAAAGCCATCCTCAAGTACCTTGGCTCACTTGCGAATTCCGGATACCTCTTATCTAATATCTTCCATTGATCGGCGTCAGTTGGATGAAAAATCACATCATCTTTAAGACAACCCCTTCCCACGTACCACGTCATTTTCTTTGCATCATTGGCATTCTCTTCAACCTCAAAATAATTGGAAGATACCACATGCATTTTGCAGGAATCTATTTCCTTAACTTTACGACAACATCTCCATCGACAACGGAATTTCTCCTTTTCTTGTAGCGTGAAACATGGTATACGGGGCATGCCACCTCCGTATCCCAATCACCCCTATGCAAAACACAATCGTTCGGACAAGCATGTATTTTTCACACTCCAATCCCATTGGATAAAGAGTTCTCTTTGTTTCGTAGAGGTTGTCCGGTATCCCGTTACCGGAGGGAAATTTCTCATTCAAGAACTTTAGAAAGTTATTCTTGCTAGTGTCTCTCCATGTACCAACACCTTTCATTTAAAAAAATTCCATCAAACATGACATCATTGCATCTTTCTTATTACAACCAGGATACAACGACATGTCCTTATCGCCTAAGAAATTTGACAAAACATTGGGTCTCCCCTGAAATTCATTGAAAACTCCTCATACATGTCATCTAAATTTACGTCTCTGAAACACCCTCCTCCACTACCTACAACCACCTCTGGCGGTTCCTTCTCACTATGAAACATCCGAACCAAATAACCTTTTTCAAACCCTCTCCTAACTAACTTAAGTTTCAGGATGACTCTATCACCACTAAGGTTACGATTCTTGCAATCACGAAAAAGACATAACACTCACTTCTCACGACCAAATGCGTGCTCTAAAAACTCCTCCACTAAATCAACTTATTCTTTACTCAACCAATTAATGTTGCAATATACATGTTTATGCCTCTCAATTGCACTCTCCATCTCTACAAATGAATGAATGTACAACTATAGTTCCACACAATGACCATGGCTACGCAACATTTGAAACATTCAAAATCACTTCGGAAAACCTTACGTACAACTCCCATCACAACATTCAAAACTTACCCAACAGTTTCACATTCCTAAACAAGGTACAAATGACATTAAGAAATCTAGAAAACAGTCACATTTCTTCCAGAATGTGAGTATCGTGAACATGATCAAACACACAAAATATATGCATACAGACCATTTGTAACGTATTCCATCGTTAATAACATGCCAAAAAATTTAAAACCTAACCTTTGTGGGTATTCTTTTGAGCATTCAATGTCCAAACCCTCCAAAAAAAATACCATTAGTGACATTCTCTCCCAAAATATCACTATTTACCTGCCAATTAATAGTGGTAGGTGAGTATTAAATGCCCTTCTAGCACTTGTGTTATGCCTACACACCGGTGGTAGAAAATTTCCCACCAAATTTTTTCCGGGTATATTGACTTTGTAGCTAATTCAGCACCTATTAAGTCTCTTTTTCCTTACCTGTGCTAGAATATAAAATAATACCACCCCCTTTTCAAATGGGATTCATTTTTCTGGCATCAGAACAACGTTTTTCGGTGCTATGTTTTACATAGGCACCGACTTACTTGTGTAATATCGGTGCTATTATTTTCCCTCCATTTTTATATGCGCCAAAGACACTACTACTCACATAGAAACCTGTCCAGCACCGGTTCCTTACACTTTTCACATTGTGTACCAGTGCTATTTTCTCTATAAGGCACTATTCTCTAAATTCCGGTGCTAAAATTGGGTACTGCCACCGATTTCCATGATTTTTGTCATAAAACCAATGTCTTTCATTATTTCAGCACCGATTTTTGCCCCCAAGGCTTGGTACCTGTATCTATACACTTGTTTTCCGGTAGTTTTGGTGGATTATATTTTTGGTTTTTCAAGTAAATTTTTTAGCCGGTGAAAAAAAAGAAGTATGAGATTAATAGCAAGAATGTTCTTTGATGATTACATGGAGGGTTGGTATATGTAATAGTTAACTGTTTTTATTTACAGTATCCCTTAATGTTTGAAAGTAATATATTGTTGTTTTATATACTCATTTTAATGTTGTGAAACTTTAGTTTTCCATTCATTTTAGGATATAATGAACTCAGGAGTTCCAAGAGAGTATGCTATTGGATTGATATCAGTGACAGATGATAGTATACTATACAATCATTTTTTCCCAATGAATTTGTGCTCAATTTTGAATTTTTTTCTGTTTCAAGTGTAGTAATCATGAGAAAATTCTTGATCTGACGCTATAGTAGTTCATTGTATTAGTATTTTTTAATTAAGAAAAATAGAGGATGCATTTTAGCATTTTCATTATTTTAAATTTTATTTCAATTTCACAAACGAGAATTATTATTCCTTCTAGTAGAATGAAAAAGAACAAAAAAAACAAAATTTGAGGATGCATTCAGAGAACTCGTCCTCAATGATTTATTATTTAAAATTTTATGGGTTTGGAATCTCATTAGATGGGTTTGGAAGTTTCAATCAATCGCTCCCAAGAGATAAGTTTAGCAACTAGAATTCATAATAAACATTAACAACAATTCAAACAGTATCGAAGATGAAATTAAGATGAAAAATGGAAGGAACTAGTGTTTTGAAAGTGCAGAAATCAAGAAAGAGAAAAGTATGTGAAGGAGAGGATAAGATGGTATTTATTGTACAAAAAAGTAATTATGGGCAGCGGCATGTTGCAACTCGTGACACATCCGTCGCGACCCGCGATAGGTAGATTTGGTAGCCCTTCATTGCCTTCTTCTTCTTCTTCTTCTTCTTCTTCTTCTTGTCTAATTGTAGTAATCTCTTCTTCACATTTTCAAGTGTTCATGGTCTTTAAGTTCACATACAAGTCTTCAAATCTTTGAAGGTAGTCTTCAAAATTTTCAAACAATTGCCTTGTCACACAAAATTCTCTAAAAAAGTAAGAAGAGAGAAAATATAGCTCTTAACTCTTCTTAGAGAATTCAAGGTAAAATGCAACATCCAGAGCAAAAAAGTCTATAATAGTGAATACAAATTATCCCAAAACGACCGTATAATATGTACACATCAATTTCACATTTGCGCTGACCATTCCTAATAAAAAAAATGTTGCTTAAGATCATCCCAAAACTCCTTAGAAAATGTACAGTAAGTAATAACAGAACATACAGAGGGATCATGAGTCTGAAAAATCCAACCAACAAGCATAAAGTTCACACTATTCCATCCGTTAAAAAATGGTTCACCCGGTAAAGGTTAACAATAGCCCATCAAGAAATCCATTTTTACGTTTTGCAGAGAATGCATTAAACAAAGAAGTAATCCATGCATCAAAATTATCAAAATTCACGATACCAGAGAAATTGTACAACCTGGATGATCCGACGAATACACATAGTAGGGAGGAGGTAAAGTATGAAAGGAGTCGCTGGCGGACTAGTGGATGACCTGAGCGGCAGCGATTGCCGCTGCCTGTACGGCGACCTGGAAAACGATAGCATTGGCAGCGGGCAAGTCGGAAAACATGTTCAATCCTTGAACTTGAAGCAGGGACAGTGAGGGACCTCCAACAGGGAGACCCCGAGGCGGCGGTAGAAGCATTTTGAGGACCTAGGGCAGCGGTGGGAGTCCTCCGGCATGGGGGACTGAGCGGCGGCACCAACCTCAGCGAACGCGGCAGGATCGGCAGCTGGCAGCTTTTCCCCGTCCTCATCGGCGAGAACTGGAATAGCAACGTCGATATCTTCAATTTAGACCTGGTTATAGAAATCCATCGGAATAGAAGCACATGGACGACAATTGAGGCATTGAATTTGTTAGCGGTGGCGCCGGCACCTCTGCAGCGATAGCGTGTGAACAAGTTTTGAAGTTTGGAAAATTTTTAGGGTTTCAGGACTTTTAACTCTGATAACATGTAAAATATGAACGGTTGAGTCTATTCATGATACAAGGGTATAATATCTAGGGTACAATATATAGAATCACAAATGAAAAAGGATTCTATCTAAGGTACAAGATATACATAAAATATAACAAAATATCTCCTTAACATCGGTAAAACCGCTTTAAAACCCCCACTTTGGGAATTTTCGGTTTCAGTTTGCTGTCAGGTTCTAATTGAAACTACTCTAAAACCCCCCACTGTACTTGCTCTTATCAACAATTTTCTATACATGTGTTTATCTGTGTTGATTTTTCTCTTTTCCTTTTGGCAAAACTCACAATGGGCGATCTCATGATGGGGAGAGGATGATCTTATTCAGTTATGAGTACCGACCAATCACGGAGAAGCCATCCGTTGAACTTCAGACATTTTGTAGGAACCGATCTTGGCTCTTCGAGTTCTGCTCCTGGTCTTTCTGTATTCTGGAGCACTTTCCACTCTCTCATTGTCACCAAGGCAGCACTGGTGGAAAGCATGGATGCCAAGGAAGTGGACAGCATGAAGGTGAAAACAAGCTGCACTTTTTGTTTCAGTGTTGCGCATCAACAAGCTTTGAGTATAACCTGCCTATTAGAACAATTGCGCACTATTAAATAATTTCATCTCACTCTTATATACTCCCTCCGTCCCACAATGATCTTCCTAATTTCCATTTTAGGACATCCCTCCGTCCCACATCTCACTTTTATCTTCCCTCGAAATGTATGTGTTGCCTAGTGAAGTAAGGAAACTCATCGAAGGAGTACCCTCATACCAACGCATCCCCCTAGATGCTAAGATTAAAACCCTCGAAGAGGATGAGTCTCCTACCACTCTACCTGTAGGAAGGGGAGTGCCCTATAGTAAGCATCTGAGGTTGGGGTTAAGTTTCCCCTTTCCTATTCTTCTATCAGATCTAATGAAGGATTTTAATGTCAGCCTATCGTAATTACACCCTAAGGTCATTGATATTATAATGCCTTTCTTAGTTCGATGTAGGGAGGTTGAAGTGAATCCTCGATATAAACTTTTTTGAGCTCTATATTCCTTTCTAATAATCGGGACGTTAAGATAACCTATAATTTAGCCAACAGGATGTTTGGGCGAATGTTTATTTTTCCCCTTTTGAATAATGCGGGGTGGCAAGAGAGGGCATTGGCCTTCAATTGCACTGGAGCCTATCGCCTCGATGGAACTCCAATTTTGTCGTCGGGACAAGGAAGCGGGAGTATGTTATTCCAGAGGGTCGACACGAAGATGTGGCGCGTCTTCGTGTTCCTGAACCCTCAGATGTTAGGTCCTATTTTCCCGACACTAAGGGAGCAAAACCCCTTTGTATGGCCTCGGTGGGTGTATGACGACATCTATGCTTCGGCCACTCGTCAAGCGCACGATCAAAAATATTTTAAGAGCGCCATAATTTGACCCTATTTCTGGGAATAAAAGAAAAAGAGGTGAAGGTGTTTTATCAAGTGTAAGATGCGTGCCCCCATCATTCTGAAGAATTGCGCATCAAAGAGGTACTTTCTTCGAATGGCACTGAAGGTCCTTAAGAATTACTTTATTATTTGTCTTACTCTGGGTTCTTTCAACAAGGTTTTTAACTTGATCTTTCTTTGTGTAGTGAAGAGCGCAGAGAATTTCGTCAATGACCTTGAGCAAGATCTGGTCTCCCGTCGATGGTGAGCCATCCCTCCCCTGCTGTTAACACAAACCTTCGATCGAGGTCTCCTGTTAGAGAAACTTCTACGAATAGGCAGAGGACTGAGCCCAACAATATTCTTAATGAGCCCAACGATGTTGATCTGTCCTCTGAGTTTCTCGGAGAACTGGGAAGTGATCCTACGGTAATTTACTTTTTCATTCTCGTTGCATTTTTTCCGCCCCTTCTCAACCTCTTTCATTAATTCATTGTTTTATAGATTCTGGAGGCTGTCCAATCATCGTTCCAATTTACTGGTAGTTTTTCCAGCAATGTTCTCTCCCTCTTGCAAGGCCCGATTGAGGCAGCAATGAATAATGCTAATCAAGAGAAGTGTTAGAAGCTAAAGAAGGAGCTTGAAGAGGTGAAAAAGAGCTTCAAGAAGTTAAAAGATTGAGAAAGGAGACTCTCAAAGAAGTGTTCGCCTGAGTTCCAACATGCTTTGTTGGAATGTTTTGCTGAGAAGTTGGTGGGCTCCAAAGAGCAGTATAACCTCTTCGTTGACCTTCTCAAGACTTTGAAGAAATGAGGTCGCACTAAAGTAATTGGCATGGTGTCTCCTTTTATCTCCGTCGAACAAGTGAAAGATCTTCAGAAGTATGTCGATGGAGAAGCTAAGGAGTGGATTCAGACCAAGAGGGGTAAGGTCACCAGTGAAGGCGGCTTCAAGTTCCAGTTCTTCGACTATATCAAGAAGTCGAGGAAGTTCTTTACTTCCGAAGAACTTCGAAAGATTAACCTCCAAGCTCATGCTTCAAAGATAAATCCCAAGGCCAAGAGCGCACTACATGCTGGTTCATCGAAGGGCCAAAACGATTATGCTGATGGTGCCGAGGATGCTCAACAAGAGGCTGCGATGGATGAAGATACTACTAATAGCATAGGGCATGAAGATGTATGAGCCTCCACCTATTTTGATTGTACTCTCTAGATAATTATAAATGAATTCTCTCTCTTAATGATGAATGAATCATTCTTTGCGCTTGAATTTTTATAATTGTTTTTTAATAGTGTCTCTTCTTGAGGGGTGAGCTAGAGAGATCTACTTATGAGTTTGCTACGGTTAGGGTCTAGTTTTCAAAATCTTGTGATGAGCTAACCCTGCTAACTCTTGAATTGTCCCTCACAAATAGCTAATTTTTTTTTTATCGTGGTGCAATGGCAGCCATCCTTCGATCCAAAAGCTACTGGATGAAATGCAGAAGGGTTCAAACCCTGTTCGAACAACTATTGATCCCACCGTGGTAGATGAGGCATGCGATGCCACTGCGATGAGGAATCAAGAGGTTCTGCGAGAAATGATGAGCGAGTATCCCACTCTATATTATTGCCTCATGGATGCAAAGTTGTTTCAAACCCAATCGTTGAATAGGGATATCTAGTTCCAACGTAGCAAAGCAAAAATGTTCTAGTCCCAAGTATGTAAAATGGCGGAATAAGCGCCTCGAGAAGAAGATATCCCGGTTGCAAAAAATTATCGATGACAACGTTCAAGTATGTGGGGAGCTTGCAACCCCGAATACTCAACTTCAGGATGAGGTGGAAGGAAAAAAAAACTAGCATTAAGGCTTTCTCCGATAGTCTTCGATCGTATGGTTTATCTCGTGGGTTCATCTACATATGCCTCATCATCTTCCTAAATTCTTGTGCTATATGGCCAACGCTATGATGGATCCGGGTCTAGATCGAGAGATTTCTCACTATTTGATCTACACCACTACATCTAATGCTAACTCCTGCCAAGTGGTTTCCACACATAAGAAAACTTTAAAAAGAGCTTCCAAAAAGAATCCTCAAAAGAAAACTCCTCAAACCAAGAAACCTTCTAACAAGAAAACTTCGCAAGTTGATGTGGTTGCAAGGAAAGTGTTCCCACGGTTGTATTTGGCGTTGACGATGTTGGTGCAACTCCGAAAAAAGGTTATGATGATGAGGGGACTTCTTCACATTTCAGGGGATTGGGTTCCACGCCGAAGATATTCTTATCAAATTTCGGAGGGTTTTAAGGGCAAAACCAACAAAGTCTTCCAGAAGGCTACTGGGATCAAGCCTAAGAAGATTCAGTGGTCGGACTAGGTGTATTTTAACTGTGGTGTACCTTATGTTGTAACTTTGTAATGAGACTAATGTTATGTAACATCCGATGTATATGAACAATAATGGAAACTAATAAAATTACTTTCTTTTGACCTAAGAATGTTTTTTTTCCTTACAGTTCGAATATGATTTCATTTTTACGTGTCTTCGCTTATGAGCATGTTTATTTTTCAATGTATATGTCGGGCTTCGTCCATCGGTGTAAGTTAATTTCCACTTACGGATGTACTAAATGTGAACTTTGTCTCTAGATGTAAGTGAATATCATTGATAAGCGAGCTCTTCATCCTTGGGACGAGAAAATGCCAAACTTCGTCCTTTGGATGTTGTCACAAGTGTTGGCACCACTGACTAGTGATTGGTGCCTACATTCGCGAATGCCCAACTCTCGTCCTTTGGATGTAAGTGGATCTAGTTGATGAGTGAGCTCTTCGCCCTCGAGACGAGAGTAAATGTTAAACTTACTCCTTTGCACGCAAGTGAATTTCACTTATAAGTGAGTTCTTCATTTGACGAGAGTTATAATTTTTCACAGGTTGATATTGAAGCTAGCAAGTTTTCATTAGATCGACCAGCTATAGCGCTCGGTATGTAAGGCTGGGAATAGCTAGAAGCAGCTTTTACCTAAGTGATCTTCAATTTACATCGAGTCACGCATCGAACATCAGTCGTCATACCTTCAAAGTTTGTGCTACCTTCGGAGGTTGACAATATTCCATATTCTGGGTATCTGCTCCCCATCCATCGTACCCAGCGTGTAACTTCTTATTGGGTGTGCTTCGAGAATTCTATGTGGTCTTTCCCAGTTCGGAGCTAGCTTTCCCACACGTTCCTGCGAACTTTTCTCATTTTTCCTCATGATAAGATCCCCCACTGTAAACTGTACCCTGTTTACCCTTTAGTCATAGTAATGCTTAACCTTTTCTTTCACCTTGGCTTCATGGACTGATGCCAGATTTCGCTTCTCTTCCACCAACTCAAGATCCAAGAAACGATTACTTTAATTAGTGACTTCTCTAGCTATCATCATCCTCAGACTTGGCATGCCAATTTCTGCCAGGATCAGAGCTTCTGAACCATAGACCAATCCATAAGGTGTTTCTCGCTTGTAGAAGATTCCACTGTTCAGTAAGCTCATAATACACTTGGTAGCTCGTTGATCCAATTTCCACCTGCTCCTTCGAGCCTTGCTTGAATCCCATTAACAATAGTAAGATTGGTAACTTCAACTAACTCATTTGCTTGTGGATGGCTCACTACTGTAAACTTCAACTGGATCTTGAATTTCTCGCACCAACCTTTAAAGGGATCATTAGCGAACTGCCTTCCATTATCAATTATGATTTTCTTTGGGATATCAAAATGACAAATGACGTTGCTCCACCAAAATGAGATTACATATTTTCTCGTTATATTCGCTACCGTTTTGGCCCCGACCCACTTGGTAAAGTAATCAACAGTTACTACCAAATATTTGAACCTCCCTGGGGCTTCTGAAAAAGGTCCTACCAAGTTGATACCCCAATTATCGAAAGGCCACGAGCTGTATATGTCAATCATCTTTGCCTGAACAACGTGGGTTTTAGGTGCATACCCCTGAAACTGATGAAAGGCCTGGATATACCTGTTGGCATCATCAAACATTGTTGGCTTGTAATACCCAACGCAGATTAACCTTTTGGAAACAGAGCAAGCTCCCGGGACACTACCACAAACTTCCTTATTAACTTCTCCAATCAAGTAGTATGCATTGCACGGTGTTACACATCAGAGAAAAGGTTGCAGGTAACCCATTTGATACAAAGTGTCGCCTATACTACATACCTTGTTGGTTTGAGGTGAATTTTCCTTGCTTCGACAAAACCTTTTGGAAGATTTCCACAATTCAGGTAACTAACAATTGGGGTCATCCATTTTTCTCCTTCATCAATCGCCATCACAATGAGTTCTTCGAAACTTCATTTTTACAAGGTTTCAAACAACGCTTGTTTCTATGATAATCCTCCCAAAGCTGAGGAAGCCAGTTTTTTCAAGGCATCTGCTGTGGTTTTTCTCCCTCGGCACCTGAGTTAAGGTGTACGATCGTAAGCATTTTAGCAAGGGCTTTACCACCTCTAAATAGCATTGCAGGCTATTTTCTCTAGCTTCGTACTCTCCATTAACCTGGTGAATCACAATTTGGGAAGCACTGAAAAGCTCCACATCATCCACCTTCATACTCAGCTTCGTTGTTCGTAGCTTTAAACTTGAAGTGCAAGGCGTAAGGATAATTATCGGGGCTAGTGAGAAACACCCCCGCTCAACTACCCTTTTAGTACAAACATCCATCCACAAACAACTTCCATATTCCCTTCTCCGCTGCTTCATTATCTTCTTTGATCTCCTCTTTTGTCTCCACTATGAAATATCCGAGGGAAAAACCTTGATCATTGTTCTGGGATGAAACTGTCTATTGTGCTCTCCCAATTCCGTTGCCCATTTCATCATTCTCCCTGAAGCTTCAAGCTTCAAAAGTATCTACTTGATGGGATAGTCAGTGAGCAAAACTTTCGCATGGCCTTGGAAGTAGGGTCGTAGCCTTCGAGCAGCATGGATCAGCGCCAGAATTAACCTTTCGATGGTAATGTACCGCTTCTCCGGGCCCTACAAGGCTCTACTCATATAGTATATAGGATGTTGTTATCGTTTCTCCTTCACTAGTACAACACTAATGACCAAAGCAGAGGCAGAGATATAAAGGTAAAGTACTTCCCCTTTGTTAGGATTCCTCAACGTAAGTAGATCCCTAAGGTACTCCTTTAGCACTGCAAATGCCTTCTGACATACCTTTGTCCACTAGAACTTCTTAGCTTTTAGTAGTACATTAAGAAAGGCAGGTGCTTCTCGGCGCCCATCGATAAGAAACGGTTCAAGGCTACTAGGCACCTTGTCAACCTCTGAACCTCCTTCACAGTCCGTAGGCTTTTCATTTTCATCAAAACTTCTACATTCTCTGGATTGACATCGATCCCTCTCTATGATACCATGAACCCCAGGAATTTATTAGCACCTACTCCAATCACAAACTTTTATGGATTTAACTCCAGGTTTTTACTTCGCTGTCCATCAAACATTTCCTCTAAGTATCGCAAGAATTATTCATAATTCATACTCTTCACCACCATGTCATCGACATATATCTCCAAACTCCTTCCAATCTGCTTCTTAAAGATCTTATCCACCAGTCACTAGTAAGTGGTGCCAACATTCTTTAAACCGAACGGCATCTTCTTATGATAGAAAGTACTTATGTCCGTTATGAATGAGGTTTTTTCTTTATGTTCCTCTGCCATAGGTGGTAACCTTTGTGAGCATAAAAAAGGCCAAAACCTTATACCCTATTATCGCTTCTACTAGTTTATCGATCGATAGCAACATGTAGCTGTCTTTTGGACAACACTTGTTCAAGTCTATGAAGTCAATGCACATATGCCATGCACCATCCTGCTTTGGAACCATAACTGTGTTGGCGAACCACTCCGAATAGAATGCCTCTTAGATAACCTCTGCTTTAAGAATTTTCTCCATCTTCACCTTTATCGCCCAGTTCTCTGAGGGGCAAACATTCTCCTTTTCCGCTTAATAGACTTCATTGAGGGTTCGATGTTTAGTTTGTGGACAGCTAACCATGCCAGTACTCCCTTAAAGTCGGATGTATCCCAGGAGAACCCATCTTAGTATTTATCGAGTAGAGCCATCAACTCCTTCAGCTCTCAAAGTTTCAAATTGGGAGCTGCTCAGTGTTCAATGCTACATCCTTCACTCTTCTCGCCCCTTTCACAGCTTCCAGTTACGATTCCTTGCCACCACTTAGTCACCTCAAACGGACGCCAGTCCATTATTCGTTGGGAACTTCATCAGCAAGTGGTACGGCAACTACACTGCATGAGATTGGTAAATCCAAGGTCTTCCGAAGATCCCATTATAAGGTAAATGAGCATCGATGACTAGAAAGCTATAGTATATCATTACCCCCTTGTCTTCATTTGCAAACCTAACTGGCAAAGGGATTTCTCCTAAAGGGTATACCATTTTTCCAGTGAAACTTGAAAAAGGTGAGGCGGATTTCCTCAGATTACCACGGCTGATATCGAGCTGATCAAAGCAACTTACAAACATGATCTCAACTCCACTCTCATCATCAATGAATACTCTCTCAACCAGCGAAGTTCCAATCATTGCAGAAATCACCATGGGGTCTACTTGAGGAGTTTTGTTAGGAACGACATCTGCTTCTGAGATCGTAATTGTTTCGTCAGGCCAGAACCTCTTGTGAACAGGTTCTCCTGCTGGAACACACCTAAGTCAGCCTTCATCACTGTATTAGAAGATCTTTCCCCAACAATCCCATTGATAACGTTGATCACCCTATGAATGGCAGGATTTTGTTCATTCCTATTCTGATTCTCTACGGGTTGATTTTGTTGTGTATCCTCTCGGCGCTCCTTCCTATGCCTCTCACTCTAAGAACTATGATCTGCAATATTTGCAGCATTAAAATTTCTCCTAGGACTTTCCAGTTTCCACGTTCATTTCTCTGCCTCGAGGAATCCTCTTAAAACGGCCGACTGAAGGGCTCCTTGAGAAGGCCCTATCTTCCGCACCGTTCGATCTCCATTTTAAGGTGTTCACATTCATTCGTATGATGACCATCGTCTCTGTGATGATCACAAAATCTTTTCGTGGCTCTTCTTGCAGCAACAACTCCATTCATTCCCTTCATTGAGGGCGATCGAAAAGCCCATTGGTAAATACTCCAAATCTCTGTTGGGGAATGTTCCATGGACATGTACTTTTCAAACCTCAATCTCTCCATCAGCTTCTTTCCTTGGGGATCGTTGGACTTCACATGTTTGGTCATCATCCCTTCTTTCTTCTTTTGAGTCGCCTCCTCGACCTTCGAATGCTGCCTCATTGCTTCCTAAAGCCGCTGGATCGTCTTAGGGGTCTTCGCCGTTAACTTCTTAAACAACTCCCAAGTCCTTCATTCTTATTAAATACCCATGGATCACCTCATTCTCTATTCCTTCGACTACCCCCAGACTCTCATCAACATATCTGTGATAAAACGTCACAATAGACTCCCCTATCTCTACTTCGTCTGATACAACTCCATTAGTGTCTTTGTGAATTTAATTTTCTTGCAAAACTGACTCAAAAACATCCCACTAAAATCTTGATAAGACTGCAATGGGCCTCTGGGAAGCTTGTTAAACCACTTCTGAGCCTTCCCCCAAAGATAGATTCCTACAAGTTTACAAGTCAACTTTTCATTGGAGTCCCGAGAATTCATTAAACTATGAAAATTTTGGATAAATTCACGTGAATCCGTATCTCCCGCATAAGTTGGAAGCTCCTCCAACGGCTTTTTATTGACCGTTCAACGAACCGCTGTTATCACTGGGCCAAAAGGGGAAAAGTGCAGTCTGTCCTGTTGGCCCTATTAATCTGTCCAACTCCCTTCCTACGGCATCTCCAATTTCTCCAGATGGAAGGTCTCTACTCTGGTTCGAACTTCAATGAAGACCCTTATAGGGGAAATCATACACGGGGTTGCGAGATCATGTGCCCCGGGTAAGAACCGACTCCCATAATTCCCGAATACACGTGGGGAATAGATCCATGTCCATAGTAGTCATAAACCCTTTACCAGATGTTGCAGGATTCGACTGAACTTGAATCCCCCAACGATGACACCCCTCCTTGACCCTATTCGATGCCATGAAAAGGGAACGCGGGCATCAAAGCAGACATTGGGAAGCTCACCTGCATATGTTCAGGGAACAAAGGTTGTGGTCTTGGTTGTGCAGTCTTGCATATCCCAAATACGGAACCCCGAACATGTGGCTCCCAAGGGGTAAAACTCTAACTTGTGTCTCCTAAGTCATCGAGGGTACCATAGTCATCGATGATCCAGGATCCACCGATGGGTGGATGATTTGGTATCTTGCTTTGCTACCATCAACATTTGTGTGATCTGATCAAAGCTCTGTTGTGATCCCACACCAGCTCCATCTCCCAAGCTCTGATTCTATCGAATCCTTCGTTCACAAGCATCGATATGTAAGTCACCAGAACACTCGATGAAATGTCTATCCATACCTCACGATCTAAACAATTGCACCACGGTGCCGATTCCTAACCCGGGTTCTATAGTGACCTCCGTATATCCAGCTGGTAATCCTTCAACAACATGAATCACCAAGCTGGGACCCGTTGATGCTTCAACCAAATTCATCCCTGCACTCCGTGCTGTAGGAATAACAGCCATTCTCTTTCTCCACCTGTAACAAGATATAACTTCGTCACCTGCGCTTGTCCCCTTGATTCTCAACCTCTTGCTCCTTCGAGTAGGAGTTGTAAAAGCGGCATACACCAAGGGATCTAGATATGAGTTAATCGGTCTCACTGGGAGTGCCAATTGATGCGTTTGCGAACCGATCCAAGCCCACTTTCCATCCCTCAATCCGGATCTGCAATCTACGAGGGAAAACAAGCCCCGAAGTGTTTCGAGGGGAAACTCTCTGATGTCAAAATCAGTCTAGCCCTCCAAGCCAAGCCAATGAATAGTAAAAGTAGTGAATAGAGAGTGCCTAAAATAGATGACATACCTTTGTATTTATACTATCCAAACTCTAATAGTGATTATCCATGACCTAATCCATTCCCATATTTAGTAAGGAGGCCCAACGATGACTCTTATTGGCAAGTTGGGCATTCGCGATCCACATGCTCCAACTTGAGAAGGAGTGTTAAGGAGATATTTGTTATAGTTTATGTGTATCTTGTACCCTAAATAGAATCATTTTTTCATTTGTGATTATGTACATGGTACCTTTATATAGCACCCTTGTGTCATTAATGAAATCACACATTCATATTTTACACTTATGCATAATAATGGCAAATAAAAATTTGATATTTAAAAACTACTTATTACGACGAATTGAACAGTATGATATATGATAATATTTTTATTCATATATCTTTTTAAATATATCGTCAAACTTTAATGGAGAATATTGTGAAAAAAGTAAGAGTGCAAAACAAATCCAAACCCGAATAGTCAGAACCGAAATACCGAATCGAACTCGAATGGTGAGACCAAATTATGATCCAAAGTCACCTATTAAACTGAAACCAAATCGAAAGTGTCAGACCCGATTGCATTGTCAGACCCGATTGTATTGAAACTAAACTATAAGGCTATGTTTCGTTTTTCTCTTAAAGAAAAAGAGAAATGTGAATAGTGTGGCCCAAGCCCAAAGAACTTAAGGGTCAAAAGTGATCCCCAAATTAGATGGAGGGAGCCAAGGTCATGACCAAGTGTCATCAGCTCATTGGTTTAAAATATATTCAATCTAATTTTTTAATCTCTTTATCTACATATTTAATTTTATATTTTATTTTAAAAATATTTTTGTAATAAAATTAATTAGAAGAAATAAAGATAAAATTTTTGACTTGCAATAATCGGGTCATAAACATTAAACTACTACACGTTGAATAATAAAATTGTAATAGTGCACCTAAAATCTTTTTCTTTTTTATTATTTTAATTAAACCTCATTTTTCCACAAACCTATGAAAAATTGTCTTTCCCAAGACTTTGTCTTTTATTTAAATATTAAAATATTTAATTAATAATTTAAAATATGCTATTTATATTTGATATTAGAATAATATATAAAGAGTTGAATTTTTTGGTTGGGTCATTGATAAACCTTTCAAAAGAAATAAATTGGTTGGATGAAAGGTTGTGTGGATGGATGAGAGAAATATAATATTTAATTAAAATTTTTGGTTGGGTTAGGTCATGAATAAACATGGTCTTAAAGCATGAAATAAATTCCGAGACGGGCGTGAGGGTGTGCATGACAAAACCAAGAGCCATATGTTGATCAAAAAGATATATTGGTGGGTCTAGCTAACACTGTGAACACCTACTTAACAATCCCATTCCTTGGTTTCGGATATGACACGGGTCCAACGTCCAAGGTTGTAAATTAATGTCCAATTGTTGTTAGCATACTACATGGGATTTAATGGAATCTCAAAGTAATACTTTTATAAACATACTGTGTTTATTTATTAATTAGGATGCTAATTTTCAGTGGGATTCTGATGTTTTATGAGCCCAGATGTACTTGTATCCTTCCAAAGTACTCCCTCGCTCCATTTCAAACGGCACAATTTGACTTTCACCAATTGACTTGAAAAATATTTAATCCTTAATATCTTTCATTAAGGATATTTAAAACTTGTGAAAAGTTGATATTTTGAAAATATATGTTATGAGGAATCTAACAATGTATCACACGATAATATTTATGCAACATGATAGTGTTTATTTTATTTTCAGCTATAGATCCAAAACGCGGAAAAGCCCACTTCTACACTAACACAAGGCCCAGTTGAAAAACACAATACGAGCTTTGATACGCCGTCGTTCTCCACCCAGCTGTTAGGGGACCTTCTGTCTCCGCCGCAATCGTTCTTCGAGCACGGGTAACTGTTCAACTTCAATTCTGTATGTAATGAGCAATCTGATTGTTTATTTAGTGTCTATGAAGGTTTTGTGTGGAAGAATTTCTGCTATGTGTTACTGCGTGCCTGTTTTTCTGGTGCTATATAGTGCTGCTTTTTTGGTAGTAGAAGAATTTTCTATTTTAAGCTCTTGTTGAATTATGTGTTTTATCAGCAGTTTGAAGTGTCTATTTAACTTTCTGTTTTGATGAATTAGGGTTACTGTGTAAGATATGGAGATGACTCACAGTTTAGTAACAGCTGATGTTCAATTTCCAGAACCTGTGGAGCCTAAGGTCGATGTTTCTGATGTTGACAACATTAAATTTCAAGTTGACAGTTACATGTCGAAGGTTGATCAGGTGTGATTAGTTTACCCGAATTTTCGCGAGTCTTGTTATACCTGTTTAGGTTTTTGAAAAGTTGTTGTTTTGCTGTGTGCAGTTTGAACTGATGCTTAGTGACATTGAGCAGTACTACTCGAATGTGAATAAAAAGCAGCAGAGTGCTGGTACACCGAAATGTGCCTCGCTTCTTAAAGATATAGATAAGGAGAAAGTAACTGCTTTTTATAAGAAAAGACAACAAGATGTGGCACGGAAAGAAGCAGCTGCTACCAGGAGAATGCAGGAACTTATACGTCAAATGGGTATGATTATTCGACAGGTGAGGAGAGTTTTGTGCAGACATCCCTTACTGGTGTAGTTTAAAATAATCCCTTACTGGAGTATATGAAAGACAACTCGTCTTAGGCTCTGTTTAGCTACTTGTTTTTCCTATTTATTTTATGTCTAACAAATATAAATAGCAAGATTTTGGCATGTGTAGCCAACCCTACATTGTGTGAGGATTATGTTTAGTTCTTCCTGCTGATTTATTTTTTTACTGATTGATGTGTGAGTTAACTTGTATTCTGTAACACTTTGGGGCCAAGAGTTTATGGTAACATTGCAATGAGGATGATTTTTCTCAGTGTCCTGGGGGTAGTTTTTTTATTTTTGCTTTTCTTTTTCTTTTCAACTTTTCAGTGTAAATTAATCTTGTTGGGATCAAAAGCTCTCTTGGATTTAAACTACAGTAATTGAGAAAGTTTTGGTCATTTAGGTGCTTCTGCATCTTTTGTTGGGATTTATGATCCATCAACCAATGTGTGGAAAGTAGTTTAAATCAGCTCTATTGATTGTAGGTA
>JAULKJ010330625.1:0-10079 GCA_032355405.1 Rubia balearica | reverse complement strand
TACATCATAAAGTTAGGGTTATTTTGGCACTTTCTCATTTTGCAGGGTTATATTGGCACTTTCATCCTAAATGTAGGATTAGAAAAGCATTTAACCCAACTCAATATTATGAAGCACACAAATTCAATAGTCAACTATGATGTTGTTCTTATCATCCAACAATAGCAAGGAAATATCTGCCTTTTGCTAGTACTCATTGATCCATGACCGCACCATTTTCTGCGGAACTTGAATTTCGTAAATATGGTATGACCCTTGGCCTTCTGGGAAGATCTGTGATATTTACACTGATAATGTTAGTATACAATTTTGTTTGTAAAAAAAATTATGTATTTTTGAACATTTGATTTTTGCTTCAAGGATATTGTTTGACTTTGCGTGAAGAACCAATTCTTCCATGAACATGACGGAGTAGCCACATTCCCACGAACCAAGCTGAGTTTGGTACTGCATAGAAATGACATATATTATAGAATTTAAGTGATTTGTAGGATTTAATTACTTACTTTTATATTCTTGATATTCCATGTATGGTCGGGATTTAGTTATGTCTTCCTTTACTCCCTTTGGTACGTGCAAGAAAGCCTTTAATGAAAGTAAATGACAATGTCAAGTTTTTGGAGGTAACTACAGTTATCTATTACTAATTTTATTGATCATAATATTCGGAAATCACCTTATTATTGATCAATTTGGTTGGTTTGATACCCCCCTAAAAGTATGTCTAGTGTAAAAACCTCATCTATGCTAGGATGGATAGCGATGAGGTATCAATGAGCATTGTAGGTATAAAAAAATAAAGTGGTGAAATGGAAGAGGTTTGAAATGTTATTAGTAAACCCAGGAAAAAAGCCTTATATTCAAATGAATGGCACAATGTTGAAATCAGCCTCTGTTATAGCCAATTTTTTCTAGATATTGTTAAAATGTTGCTCGACCTTCTTGTCAATATCAGTCAAGTTTTTGGTGCTTGAAGGGGGAAATTGGATGCAACCAACATTGGATTCGTAGACTTTCTCCCAGGGTAGCCTGTTATAGTGAGGACAATTAATGTATTCAATCCTTATTGATTAAAAACATTAGTAAATATTTAATGTCTAGAACTCATCCCATCCACTCATCCATTCGTGAATTATCAATCTAGGTCATCGAGTTGAGGTCTTTGATATTTTTTCTGAACTCGACCATTATATCGATGCCCACTCCATCCATCCATTTAACTCCGCAGGTAGACGGACGAAAAATTGTGAAGAACACAAAATCATTATTCTTTATCATTTTCATGACAGCCACATTGCAATTGATGATGAATCTCTCTATCGGTGAGAAATCATTCGAGTCCCGCTTATTTTGTTATGAATCTGGGGAGGGGAAAAGTTACATTAAGTGCAGGTATAAGTCAGTAAATTTTTTGAACATATGGCATGAAAATAAATTGGGTGTGGTAGCTCCTTGATGAATTTCAGTCCGATGACTTCCTGTAATTTGCGCTTGAGTGATATTTCCTGCCAGAAGATTCACCCACTTTACCATGTTCCAAGAATTCGTTATTAATAATTTTTGGCAACAACATGTGTGGTTCTTTTTTTGAAAAAGGTACTAAAGGTGTAACAAGAATGTACGTCATCATCGGTGGAAATTTGAATCTCCACATAATCATTGGTGAATTCATTATAGTCATCTTCCAGATCATTCTCACTAGGTTTTTCGTCTCCCTTGCCAATCAACCACGCTTTCCAATGCCTTCCCAACATTGTCAAATTGGTGGTCGGCTGAGGACAATCCGGCCCTAGAATGGTAGATTAGCTCACAAACTCTAACGCAAGCCACACTTTCTTTTTGTCTAGGTTGACAATGAGGGATTTATCGCAACCCATGTGCGACAATATGCTTCTTATCAACAACATCTTTGACGTACAAAGTAACATCTTCTACATCCAGCAAGTTAGATAGTTGCGGAAAAATATTGACTATTTAATTAAAGATTTGAAGATGTAAAAATTAATTAAGAAGAAAGTAGATTTATTTATGTAGGCATACCTCCTCATCACCTTTTATATCGCTAGGCTCTCCACCTGACTTTGACTTGCCTGCAGCGAAGTCCTCCATAGCCTTTTGGATGAAATTCTTTGGATCATCAAGTCCTACCGAGATTTGTATACCACCTGTTGTAGGAAAACTCTTGACTTGTTGCTCAAGGTATAACACTATAGCCTCCATGACCGGTTGATCATTTGATGCTCTCTTCTATAATGTTTTCTTGCTGGAAGAACTACTAGCGCACTTGTTGCGGGTGAGATGAGGAATAACCATTGATATTGGTAGACGAGTCTAAGTCCCCCTCTACCTGCCTGGGTGATCTTTCTTGTTTGTAGCCTTTATGGGAATGTCTTCACCTGGATGCACAATCAATGTCCTTCATTCTTCCCCCTCATTCATTCTCAAATTTGTCGTAAATGAAATGCAAACTTACGAATGAAAAATGAAGAAACATATGTTAGATTTTTTAACATTCAAGCAATTGAAAGAACTTACAACATCTGCAGCAGTTCTATGGACCTCATTGGAGGTGTACTTCCCATCGTTGTACTTTTTGCCTCTAGGTACATAAGTAATCTGTCCAGCTTGAATTCCTTATTCTCAAACTGCTACTTAATCTCCTCCTCACTGATCCATGATCGGATAGCTTTTTCCTGTTCTTTTCTTTAAGCTGCTCAGAAAGTCTCTGCACGACTTCTTTGTTCCCTATTCTCCCAGTGTGGTGGTTTTACTCCTTCGCTGACGCTTGTTCAGTAGCCTTTTTTTTAATCGTCTAAGGGGAGGGATTGGGTTGCCATAAAATTTGTTAATATAGCTAGTAATCCAATAGATAATAGCGATAATGTCCTAATGTAAATTTTAGTAAATAATACCTAGAATTTCTTTGTCTAATGGCCTTCCATCAAACAAATTTCACTCCTCCTCATCCATCCATTTATACTTCTGCCATGGTTTGACCTTTAATTTGTTAAGTCTACTTTTTACGTCATGTATGCATTTATTTTCCATCTTTGTCTTCCCGTTCCTATGTTGGTTTCTTTCCTTCTTGTACACATATTTCATCAACATTAGCAATTGAACTTTGGTCAATTTGTTTTCAATATTAAAGCTTGATTGTAATGAATGATATGCAGTGGGAGACATTAATCATGTGTTCATTGTCTTCTTTTATTAATTGATGTTCCAACATTGCCTCCTTCTTAAACTCAATTTTCAAAGGAATCCTTTTGTTTGGTGGTTCTTGATCACCCACGCCTTCCTTAGGAGGGGTACCATCTTTCTTCTATAGTGCTAGTTGCTTCCTCTTCGTGGTTAGTTTTCCACGTTTTGGCTTCATCTATAAGAAAAGGTTTGAGACCAAAATGTGTGCCATACATATAACATGAATGAGAAACATGCTCCTTTAAGAAGTAAAGTCATAAAACCCTTCCAAAATATAAACTAACAAATACCTTACATACGAAGGTACACCCTAAATACGACATATATAAGCCCCTAGAATGGCCATGAACAACAACACCGACTTAGTTGGACATCTCCAACGCTAAAATAAAGGAATCAAACAATACCACAATAAATTTCCCCAAAATTCATATTCCACAAATAAAGCATAACATACTACATCACATTTTCTCAAATGTGTTTTTCATGAATGAGACATTTTGATAAAAAGGTTTTTCATCATTAAGGCATTTTGTCAAACATGTGTTCAGCATAAAACTAGTATTGCTTCCTTTTCATAATTTTGGATGTCAAACCATTGTAAATTACACATAGATGATTTATCTTGATAGATGCAACAAATTTGGCAAGGTATGTGCACTCCGTAAAGTTTCACACCACAAGGAAGGGGGTTGTAGGCTATGAGTGGTTGTGGAAGACGGTATACTCTTCACCTTTTTGTAGCAAAGGATGAAACAATTTGAGGAGTTATGAGAAGTAATGGTGATTGATGAGGATTTTATGGTGGTTAAATTTGAGAGAAGTCGTGGGGATGATGGGAATGGGAATGAGTGCTTCGAATAGGGATAGTGCATCTAAGCATTGGAACTAATTTTTTAAAAATCCGCTTCTCTTACGCAGGTAAAATGGCTATTGCCAGTGTGAATAAGGTTTTTATGAAGACTTTAAAGAACCAAAACGTAATAAAGTACCTAGATCCGGTACGAATACCGGTGTAATTGTATGGATTAAAGCAGCTGCACAACGCTGCTTTCATATCAATTTCGGCGGTGCTTAGCACTAGCATATATACCCGTGCAAATGAGATAAAAAGTACTGGTGTAAAACAGCTAAAATCAGTTGCACACAGTTGCTTTAAATCAATTTTCACAAAATCTGTTTAACCCTGGAGCAATATTAGAAAAAAATTCTATTAAGAAGTACCGGTGTAAAAATATTTAAAAACGGATGCGTGCTGCTGCTTTAAATCAATTTTTTTCAAAAAAATCACTCCAAACGGTGCTATTATGCTAAATACCAGTGTAAACTTTTTCCCGCAACTTTTTTTAACAAAAAATAAATTTCAAACATCTCCTGCCAAGGCAATTGGAACTTTACACTAGTATTTGGAAAAACATACTGGTGTATAAATGTTATTGTTCACTTCCATAATTTTTTTATTTTCACATTTAAACCCCCATATTGTTTTGAACCCTCTAATATGAAAAATTATTTCATTCTTAATTTCAATAGACATTTATTTAAATTTGTATGTATTCAATTTCTTTGTAAATATTTCATTATGATCACAAACATTTACATTCACTCCCTCGACCACTATTGAATGGATCAAAATATGACTCTATAATATACCATACTATTTAATTTTAATAATTGGAACGTCACGGTTTTTACGATCTAACTACTTTTTGATCCTCGTTTCATGCAATTAGGTCTTCCAAATTGGATTTCAATTACCTATATTTTTGTAACTATAAAAAAATAAAAAATTGTTAATATACTATCCTTCAATGTGAATTATAAAATATTTGTGCCCCAGTGGTAAGTTCTGCAAAAGCATTAGTACATGTTCCAGAGTAACCGGTAATGGTTTTCATGAAACTGACCCGATGATCTTCGGATGTTAATTTAGGGCTCCAACCCATTCATTTCCTCATGGGTGTATAATTTGGAATTACATCCTTGTGGTTTGGAGAGCCATCTGGTTCATGTGGCTTCATATTTCGAGGCACGAGTAAACTTTTTAACTTTTTGAAGTTTAGTCCCTTCAAGAATCTTGGAATCGTCAAAATTAAAAATTGGCAGCACAAAATTGAAATTCAATGCAATACGATCATAAGCATTCATTACCGCCTGCATCGTGTGTACGGAATGTAGTAAAAATCAACATTGATTTTTTTGCCCAAGTTTACCAGGAAATGCAGGATGGCCCCAAAATTTATTAGGCCCATCTCCATACCACCGAATCACAGAAATTTGTTTCTCAAAAATATTTGTCATATAATTAAGATTTCATACACAATGATAAGCTATCTTAAAGTGCTTCTATGTATTTTAGAGATAATTTTGTGTTTGTAGTGTAATTTTACCCATCAAAGCCTAACATTATCGGGGCTTATTCTAGACGCCACAAAGTGATACCATCCATTCATTTCTTGAGTCAGTGCATTCTTTGTAATCTTATTCCAGCAAGATTTTATCAACTCATCTATGTCAGTTCCTTCTCTAGTTACTTTCTAGACGATCTCCTTACCAACCAGATCTTGTATATAGAAGTAAGTATCCTCCATGTGAGTATGGAATATAAGAACTCATCCTCATCCCTTGGAACATTCAAAACCCATAGACCTCAGTTATAGCTTCGAATGTGAGAGGAACAATTCTGCCTCTATAGTACATCTCTTTCAATGCTGGTTCACACTTCAACTTTGTGTAGAACTCACAAATGACGCTAAGGTTGAAAGCAGGCGGAGTCTCACAAAAATTTTCCCAACCAAGACTTTGGATTGATTGTTAGAAAGGAGGAGACACCTCTATTCCTCTCCCTGGGTAATGTCAGCGTCCTTTGTATGCTTCACGTATAAACCTAGTCAACTCGAACACAAATGTACCATACTTCTGTGGTGAAACAATAGGTTGAGAATAGGAGGATGCATGGTGTGTCCTTCTAAAATTGGATTTAGGGGTCATTTCCAAAAAAACATTCAGGAATTTCATCAAACACATTGGGTGCGATTTTAGTTTTTCATCTTATTAAATAATTTATGCATGAATATGAGACTACAAAGGAAATTTATGCATTTGTTTAAAAAGATGGATGTGAATTACCTTATTCTAGCCGCTTTCTTGTTGGGGAATTGTCGGTCCTCCACGGGAATTCCTATAGGGGGATATAGTTGCAACTTTTGAATGTTGATGTTGTGTTTTTTTGAAATTAAACATGGTAATATTTACAATGTTCAAAATTACACTGGTAAATTGAGCATAATACCGGTGTATGAAATACTATATTCCCATAAATATTTCAAAGTACCTAGTACCAGTATGTTTTCTAGCGCTAGTTATAAAAATACTAGGGTAAATTATTCAAAAAGTAGCTGCTTCTAGGTGCTTTAGCTAGATTGACATTTTTTTTCCAGACCCGAGAACAAGGTAACTTTTTTTCCTAAATACCTAGCATCGGCAAGTATGCCGGAGCATATTATAGAAAATACCTCTACAAGTTATTCGAAAAAATAGCTAATTGCAACTGCTTTAAATGGCAATAAAACTTTTCCATAACTAAGAGCAAAGTTACTTTTTTATCTTAGTACCCGCCACCGCCATAAATATCATAGCATAATATAGAAGATACCGGTGTAAGTCATTTAAAAAGTAACTGCTTGCAGCTGCTTTAAATGGAAAATTAAAAAAATTCAGACCTGAGAGCAAAGTAATTTATTTTCTTCTATGTATCAGGCACTAGTACATAATATTAAAATACTAGTGTAAGTTATTTTAAATAGCAGCGGCTAACAGCTGCTTTAATTTGCAAATACGGATTTTTTCAGACCCAAGAGCAAAGTAAATTATTTTGTAAGTACCTAGCACTGGTTAGTGTACCGGTGCCATTGTACAAATTAACTGTTCCTATGTATGAAATAGAGCATATGCCCTGTTATTTTACACCGGTATTTCTCCATTTTACCGATGCATATGAAATTAATTTTGAAGAATGACTAATATTTTTTAACATCTAATACTTTCTAGGATTACACAAAATAGGGGGTGAGGATTACACAAAATAGGGGAAGTATTGCAAAAATACTTCACAAAATAGGGGGCCAGTATTGCAGAAATCAGTGGGAGAAAATATAAATACATGGGGATAACCATCTATATTTTATGCTTCACATTGTCCCCACCCACGATTTCACCGCTCTCGTTAACCCACAACTCATTACCATGAGACCGTCGTCCCACCACAGTTCTCCCGACATCTTCTGAACCAGGATATACTGATGGAAACTCAGGATAATATATTTTGACTGGGTCATGAATTTCCGCTTCAAAGTAAAAATTCTTACCATGAAGAACCATATGGAACTTCTCAATGAGAGGATCCTTGATATAAAAAACATTTTGTGTCTGGAAAGCTAAGATGAAATTTTCATTTTTATAGCATACATAATTCAAGTCCACCAGTGTGAAACCCATTGATGTTTCATGCACAACACCATAACAATATTCCACCCAACGATGCTTGAACACAGCAACTTTTAACTCTATGTAATACAACTCCCATATTTCCTCAACCACCCCATAAAAAGGCATCATGATAACAACAGAATGTTTGTCTCCCTTTCCAACCTGCCACATATATTCAAATTCAGTGTATAAGTTTTTGTTCTACGTCATGCTCTTCTCATACTTCTCCAATGTAGAGAAACTGAAGCCGTTGAATCATAACCTTGGTATCGTCTAGCAGTGTTGTTTTGTTTTCTTTCAAATGGTCGTAGCTTGCTGGGCATCCCTTCCATATTACCCTGCTTATAAAATAGTTAATGAAGCTTGAAGAATGCTTTACCTGTATTTTATTCAAAGCCAGTTTGGATGAATCTCTTCCAACATAGAAACATGCTCTTGAACATATATTGTGGTATCACTACTATTACGTAAAACATACAAGTGAACAGTCGTTAACTCAGCTTTCAAGGGTGAATGAAACGTAGCCTTTGACCGTCAGATGAAATGTGTTCCACCGGGGACACGAACCACTCTTTTTCCAACAAAGTTTGAAGTATCATACTCGATGATCTCCTCAGTGACATACCTCCAAAAAATTGATGCATTGGGATGACTACTATTACGAATATAGCCCTAAAAAAACCATGTGATGCTCTGACAGGTACATCCAATTTATCCCAACTGGTATGCATATGCGTATCTCCCTCACCAAGTGTATCACGAGGTGGACCATAATGTTAAAGAATGATGGGGGAAGAACTTGTCCACATGACATAACTACAACAGCCTTCAGCTTCAGTTCATCCGGCCGTTGCTTAATTATATTCTTCCTGCATATCAATTTGAATGAGAAACACAAGCACATAATCAAAACTCCGACTTACTTTTCTAATTAGCCATAGATCGCAACAGGAAACAGTTGTTTCATAAGAACATGACAATCGTGCTATTTCAATGCATTAAGATGGAATCATTCACAAAGAGACTAACATTGGAATAGTATCCAGATTGTACCATCATGCCTCGAATGCTCTCACACACCGACCTCCTCTCAGCAACTAAAAAATCTTAAGGAGCGGGAGACAGGTACATTCACTTCCCTCTAACCTTTGGTGTCAGATCCAAAAGAATACCCAGCTCCACCAAATGTCTCTATACATTTAAGCTATCCCGAGTCTTCCTAGGGATGTTCGTCGCTTGCCTCATAAAATGTCACAAACATTCTTCTCATTGTACATGACATCAAAACAATGTTGAACTTGAAGATTCTCTAAGTATGGAAAATAAAAGAAAATCTATCATTTCTTCCATGGCCCATCTATGGCCACAACAACCTTCGATAACTTCCAACCAAGAAGTACATTCAATTTATTCACCTTGTTGTGAATAACCACACCATTTTAAAATGGTTTAGGTGTTCTTCTCTTTTCCTTCCCATCGAGGAAAGCCACCGTGTTATCTCGCAACCTGTGCTTCAACGTGAGGAATTTTTGGTGACCCAAATATATAATTTTCCGCTCATTTTCAGCTAATGGCATTCAGTCTCATCCTCACACAAGACAAGCCATGTCCATTGACCACATGACCGAAAAGGTTTCCGTATTTCGGGAAATCATTTATAGTAGAAAAAACCATTGTCTTCAAAGGTAAACTCCTTACCAAGAAAACCATCAAACATTAAAGAGTCGTTGAACCATAGCACTTTTAAATCTTTTATTAAAGGGGAAACATAAGTGTCAATGTCATTTCCAACCTGTTTGGGCCTTGAAATCACAATAGCCATCAAGACATATTTCCTCTTCATGCACAAGTGTGGGGGGGGGGGAGATTGTAAATGGCAAGCGTAACGGGCCTTGAAATAATTTTTGAGGACATATTACCGAAAGGGTTAATACCATCGAACATATTTCCTCAAATTTCTAGGTTTGAAAGCAAACTTTGGATACATCATATCAAAATTCTTCCACCAGTTTACATCAGCTGGATGATGAATCATATCATCATCTTTAAAACCTCCCCTATCCACGTACCTTGTCAAGCTCTTTGCATCCTTTACATTCTTAAAGAACCATTTCAGCTTCGGAATAATCGAAAGGTACCACATAAATTTAGCAGGCATCCACCTGTTCATCGACACAACAAGCTCTCCACAGACTGCAACATTTCTCCTTTTCTTATAATTTGAAACATTACTTGCGGGACAAGAAATCTTATCCTTTAACTCACCCATATGTAAGGCAATCGTTTGGAAAAACATGTATCTTTTCATACTCCATTTCCATTGGACACAAAATTCAAAAAAATTGTCTTGTATACCATTAGTGGTCGGAATTTTCTCATTCAGAAACTTA
>JAULKJ010330614.1:0-10079 GCA_032355405.1 Rubia balearica | reverse complement strand
TGGTCCTTGGTTTGAGGGGGAGATTGTTGGGTGTGTTCAACCCAAGTCCAACATTGGAAGTTGAGAGGGTGTTAGTTCTCTATATAAGTTAGAGCCCCACCACATTAGTATGAGGCATTTTGGGAATGGACCAAATAAAACCGTGCTGGATTGGCCCAAAGTGGACAATATCACTAATATTGGTTGTGGTGAGTTTGACAGTCCCAACATGTGTTGTATTGTTCCGATTCTCCATCCTACTTTAACCGACGCCACACCTCCGGCTTGTGTGAATCGATAACAACTCAGTTTACATGCAAGATCACTGCGTACATGAGTGTCTGGAAGTGGTTGAATGAATCCAACGGTTGGTCCGGGCCTGATTTTGTCAAGGAAATTGCGTGCATTCAATCTTGAAAAAATCACTCGTGTTATGGGATAGAGGATTGGGAAGGTTATCAAACTCTTAGTACTATGTATTTACCATGAATCTGATTTTGGAACAGATCATACTGATAGAACATGAAACTACGATGCTACTAGCTGATCTGTTCAAAAAGCTAGCTATACCAGTTTGATATTCACATGTACTATTGAATTGAAGTTAGCTTCTCATTTTATGGATTGAGTTAGCCTCTCTTGTTTTACAGTTTGATGCTCCCTTTGTCCCAACATTTTAATATTTGACACTATTCTCTGTACGTCTGAGGCAGTCGAACTTTGACGAGGAGAATGGGAGCGGTGTTATGGCTGCTGCTTCTATTGTAATAGGATTAATGCGAGGTACTTTGCTGCATATCGCAATCGTTCAGGATGCTCTACCTCAAGCCAGTGTTCCTTTTGAGTTTGCTAAGGAATATAACGTTCATCCAAACATTCTTAGCACAATGGTAATTTTTGGGATGTTGATTGCTCTACCAATCACTTTACTATATTCTACTAACTTTTCTTTTATTTTGCACCTAACTCAGGATTCGTATTAGTCCGAGTAGAGTAGTAGTAGTAGATGAGATGATGAGAAGAAATGTAGAAAGCAAAGGGAGGAGGTTGGATCCCTAATGGCTGATGAAATAGCAGGAAGATAAAAGGAAAAAAAAGAAGAAGAAGAAGGTTACGGTCCTCTTGTTCCGTTCTGAATAATTAAGATTAAATGAAAAGTGCAAAAATGAGCTTATTAAATTGAAAAAGTGCAGATATAATCTTATATTTTTGTAAAATTGTGCAATTATTCATTTTGCTCAATTTTGAATAAAAAACTCAGTCATTGACCAAACATGAAAAGACATAGATACGCCTGAGTTTAAAACTGAAAATTTATAGACCATTTTACCCACACACTTACACTTCTTCTTCTTCTTCTTCTTCTTCAAACACACCTCTGTCGTGCCGCATCGTTAGATGTCGACCATCCACATACCATTGATCCGCCACCACGATGTCGTTACCGCTCCGCCGCCTGCTCCCACCACCATCACCTCCGCCGCCCGAAACCACCATCACCACCACCAGAAACCCAATCCCTCCGCCCACCTCCTCTGCCCAAAACCCCCCACCGCCGCCAACCCCCACCACCCGGAAACCATAGCCACCACCTCTCCCCAACCACCACCTAAAAACAACAACAAAAGGTCAAATTATCAAACAAACTCAATTCATCAAACTTTGGCATCCTTTCCAGAATTCTCTTCCAAAAAAACTACTAATAAACAACAGAAGGGCAATAAGGAAAATACGACTGCACTAAAAGCAATACAAATAGTCACAAATGCGGGTAATTCAACGGAATAATAATACTTGCAAATATACACCGTGGAGAAAGTAAAATATGAGAGGTACTGTCGGAGTTGAGGTGCTTGAGCCAAGCAGAGAGCAGGTCGATTGGAATGAAGACGGTGGGGGTTTTCGATATACACGATACTCCATGTATATTCTCGGCGACCGCGTGAAGGAGGAGTCATCGAAGAATTCCCTCCATCGAAATCCTCTCGATTTTATGGATTTGGGAGCGGTAGGGGGACGAGGACGAAAATGGATTTGGGAGCCGGGGGATCGATGAGGAAGAAATGGGAGTGGGGTTGAGGAGTTTTTTTCATAATTTTCATATTTTTAAACTTTGGGGTACTATGGTCTTTTCACCAATTTCTTGCTAATTTGGTTGTTGACTTTTTAGTTAACGAAATCTAGGGTTATTTTTGCACTTTTAGATTTTACAAGGTTATTTATGCACTTTCGTCCAAAACATATGGTTAAAAATGCACATTTCTCTAAGATTACACTAAAACATTGACAGTCTCATGTTAGTAAGTTTAAACTTTAGGCGGAGATATTTCTGCAAAAACTAACACAAAATTTCATCTTCCCCAAATTTATTTACAGCTTACAAAAAGAACTTCATCCCAATTAAAATATTTAATGAATGTGTAATGGTGCATATGACCCTGTAAAATCTGAAAGTGCTAAACTAATCTTAAGATTTTCAGCAATGGTGCAGATATACCCAAACTGCACTATTTTGGTGTTGACTAAAAGAATTCAAACATTGACCTAATCTTAAAAGACAAACATACTTCTAATCTTAAAACTAAAAATCTAATGACTAGTATACCCCTAACTTTATTCTTCCTTTTCATCTTCAAACACCCTAAACTGTCGCCGCTGAGCACCGCTCTCTAGCACCACCGCCTTCCCTGCCCATCTCCAGAGCGCCATCGCCACTCTGCCACTATGCCAGCTCTAGCACCACCTCTTTCCCCGCCCATCACCAGAGCGCCATCGCCACTTTGCCACTATGCCAACTCTAGCACCACCTCCTTCCCCACCCATTCCAGCACCACCGATCACTAGTAACCTACCCTGGCCTTATCCCTACCCTTGTCGTAACCCTACCCATTGTAACTCTACCCTTATCGCAATACTAGTCACCGTAACCCTACCATGGTGGATGACGATCTTGAGCGCTTTGCCCCCTGAGATTTCGAGCAAACTTTGCGCCACGGCCATCGGAGGGAACATCGTGCCACCGCACCACCGAGCTAACACCGCGTCACCGAGTAACTAGCGAGCAACCATTGATCGTTAAAGAAGAAGAAAAAAAAAGGTGTGGAATGGCAATCGGTCATCGTGACGTCAATGGCAGCAGTGGAGGGAGAATATTGGCAGTGGTGGAACGAGATCTGGAGAAGAGAGAAGAGGGTGTAATGGTCATTTCTCATATATTTTTGAATTTTTCAACTCAGGGATATAATGGTCATTTCATTAATTTCAGACAAATTTTAGGTTGCAATGTTAGATTGGCACTTTTGTCCAAAAATTAGGGTAAAATTATCACTTCAAATTTAACGTGGTTATACTAACACTTTTGACCAAACCATAGGATTAAAAATGTACTTCTCTTTAATTAAAAATAGCATAAGCTTACTCTCTCTCTCTCTCTCCTAGGTTAAATTGCACATAATCTTTTTCACGATTTTCAACACGCACGTTTGACCGTTAATATGTTTAACTACGTATAATAGCAGCAAACAAAAAATTACTTTTTAGAAATTAGTTGTTATAACGAATCCAACGATATCACATGCAACAATATTATAGTTTATATATCTATTCAAATATATAGTCAAAGTTTTCTTCGTTTGACAAGATATTTGATTTTGTGCAATTTAATCTAGGATGGGGAGCAGTATATATATTTCAGAAAATGAAAAAAGTAAAATGCATTCATACCCCCTAGTTTCTTGTTTAGTGCACATATTCCCCCCAATTTTTCAAAAGTGCACATATACCCCTAGATTAGTTGTGACTTAAAAAGTCATACCCCTCCTGCCTGAGTCCGACGTTGAACTATTATTTTTCGATGTTGGTCAATATTAAAATTACCAAAATAACATTCACTTTATTTTTAAAAAGTTAAGGACCATTTTACCTACACTGAAGTGGGGTCACCCTTCATCAACATCGATATAAAAATGACTTGTTAAAATTTTGAGTTTAAAAACAGTGCGATCAGGACTGGGATCCGAAGCTTTTCATCCGTGATTTGGACGGGCGAGATTTAGTTCTTGTTTCCAACCCTAATTCCAGCGGATTTCTCTCGTCTCTTTTGGTTTACTCGAACGGATTCAAGATATAGGGTGAAATCCGAAATTGATTTTTAATTTTTGATTTTTTTGGGGGCAAAACAATCATTTCATTTGAGTCCAATAATTAACAAAGTTAACCAATTTTCCAGATGTCACCAGGGGTACAAATGAACATTAAAAAATTGAAGGGTATATATGCATAAAATAAGGAAATGAGGGGTATAAATGCACCTTTTTCTAAAAAAAAGATAAGGGAAGCGCCGGTGTTCCGATTTGGTCAAGAATAGCGGTCATACAGAAAAGGAAATGACAAGAGATGCATGACAACGACGACGCAGTAGCGTGACACGATCACACGAATCGCCCAAGATGGTGACGAGTCTTTCCCTAACGCCTTAAACGGCTCCGACGACATCATGAAGAATCCGTACGTTTCTCTACCCATGAAACGCGCGATTATAAGTAACCGGTGGCGGATACTTATATTATCTGGATTTCCACCGGCGCGAGCCACCAAACGACACGTCCGCCGTTCAAACCCTTTCTCAGCGCGAGCGAATTAACCAGGTAATATTAAATTATTTGCATATTCCCATTTTTTATTCATTCACTTGCCACTTGTCAAAATCTTACTGGGTACAAGCTGTTTGTGGAGATCGAAAATTGGAAGTAGTGGACAGCCTAATTTTATCCTAGTTAATTAAAATAAACTTTATGCTGATTAGCTTTGATTTTTTTATCAGATTAAAATAAAATAAAATAATTTGAGATAGTCCTAAACTTTAAGCAGGTTATTCCACGTTTTTTCTCCACATTTCCTCCCCACTGGGGAAACTGAATAAAACTGAATAGGGTGGCCTTAATTCAAATTGATCTATACGCTAGCTTTTACAAGAGAAAATTATTCATACCGTCATCATATTATTGCCTCATTAATTTTCTCGGTTTCTTAAAAGATCTTCTGACTTGACTTATTTACTTTTGTTTTTGGACAATATTTTAGAGGTCAACTATTTTCTTAAGATAGAGATTTCTGATTGATTATGAAGATTTTGACAATATTCATATTAATCGCTCTTCATTCAAACTTCTAAAATAGGGATTTGGAGACATTAAATTCAATGTAATTGTAAGGATATAAAAGTATATTTGGAAAATATATAGATAATAATGCAAGCGATAAACTAAAAAGATTTTTCGTCATGTCAGAAACCTCCGAATCCGGACCAAAAAAAGTTGTGCAGAAAGGCCGGAATTTAGGTGAGGCGTCTCGGAAGCTCATTCTTCCTTCTTCTTATATATTTCCCGTTACGATAACACTTGGCTCTAGAGAGGTATTTTGTATTTCTGATTTCCAACATTTCTGGAGAGTTGTAAGTTTCTTGATTAAAATGTCTTCTTGCCATGTTTTGATGAATATTTTTGGTTTCCATCGATTATGGCTATTGGAAATTCATACATATGATGATAGAACAGTCTTAAAATTGCATGTTTTAAGATTAATCGGTTTTGAATTTAGTTGGCAACAACTTCTTGCTTTTTTCCTCTATACCCTGTTCATCGTAGCTTCTTCAATGTGTATGTTCGGAAATTTTATACTACTTTTTGTTTGATGATTCTTGTGTTATAACAAACATCAAACTTTATTTTTGTGAAACGAATATTAATAACATGAGGAAAAGAAGAAGAAGTTAAAAATCGAACTATTCTCCTATTTTCTTGAATGTTGACTTATAAGTGCAGTTCTGCTAAACACACCCTTATTTTTTCCTTCTAATTTTTGGGATATCAATAATTTATGTTGCGTAGGCTTTATTGCCTGGGCTGTGCTGCCTAACTGTCCAATGTGAAATGGTCCAAGGACGAAGAATAACGTACGTAGTTGTCCAAGTGACCTGTGGCTTGATGCATTTGGGAGATGCATACGTAGAACCAACAAAACAACAACATTCATTCATTGACTTCGCAGATTTAAGATTTATTTGCACCGTTTTGTTTGGTAATTTGACGGTTTTCCGTCCCTTTTCGGCACTTGTACGCAAAGAGACAGATCATGTCGGCAAACGACGTTGCATTTGGTCCTATGATTACAAGGACAATAAACCTCGGAATATATGAAAGATGGAAACAGCATTCAATTTCATTTCATTTTGTTGCTAGATTCCGGGAATCAAATCAAAATGCCATTCTGCATTCCCATTGTATTATAGATATATTTATGCTTCTTCATCTTGTAGTTTGATTGCCTCATCTTGCTCCCTTTTTTCTGCACTTGTGTTCCTCAGCATTCTACCTCGGTATGGCGGCTAAGAAGCGGTTGTTGGTGGCGTTGGCGTTGGCCGTGGCTGTGCTCTTCGCCGGATCTCAGTTAGCACTTGCATATGATCGGCCTCCTCCTCGGAAAGACTTGTCGGTTTCCCTCTCCGAAGATCTTGGTCCCACTTCTCCACAACAGGTGATCATTGGTTTCATTCACATTCGTGATCATTTTTAGTAGTGTTACAATGTAACATATACAAATTATTCAGTACCATCGCATGGCTTGTGCAGTCTGAAACAATAAAAATTATAAAGTTTTAATTTTTTATACAAGTAAAGTATAAAATAATATCAAATTGGTTGGATATATGAGAATTGTGAATATAACGGATGTATAGAATAATTTAACGTATATGGGATGAATATGCCTAGTCAATAGCTCTGCTTGTGAAAAATTGGAGTAGTAATTTTAGGGTGTGTGAAAAATTGTGGAATCATGCTTAATTATAAGCAAGCCCGATTTATTTTGAACTATTATTTTTATGGTAGAGAAGATCAGTTTGTACTTTTCTTTGGGTAAAAAAGGTTTTTGCTTAAACAATAAACTACTCCCTCTATCCCAATTCAACCTGCACACTTTTTGGTCAACTCTCTCAAGACACGTTCAACCATAAATTTCATCTTGTATATAAACATCAATATCACCATATGCGATATTGTTGGATTTCTTGCATGATGTATTTTATAAATATCAAATTTTTAAACACCATTAATATACGGAACCAGAGTTACCGTTGGTCAAACATGACCAGAGAAAATTTACCAAAAAGTGTGCAGATATGGCTGGGAAGGAGGGAGTAATAAAGTTCTCAAGAATTAGAATTACATTCCATTGTCAATTGCAACCTTTCGGATTTTTCATATAAATATCATTATCAAGTGAGCCATACAAATAGAAATTCATTACAACCATTAAACACATTCCGAGGGATTCATTTGCTGCCATATTAAGCAAATAATGAAAAGTAATTGCATCCACCACAGGAGAATATGTCTCCTCATAATCAATACTTAGTCTTTGGGAAAACCCTTGGGCGACAAGTCGTGACTCATAGCGCACGATTTAATTATTCTTATTTTGATTTCGCACAAAGACCTATTTAAACCTACGAGCCGCACATCTTCAGGTGTGCATGATATTTTCCAAATAGTTTTCATTTTCCCAAGGAATCCAATTCAAGTTGGATGACATCTTTCCATTTTGGCTAATCATTTCCATGTCTGTATTCCTCAACAGACGTTGGTATATAATCCTCGTTTTCATTCATTATGACACATCCTGCAACATATATAAATTTATCGTCGATGTCAATTTTGTATCGGTCCCATTTTACACCTGACATGGCATAATTAATTGAGAGCTTTGCATTATTGATATTTTGGGTTGCCGAACATTTGCAGGAAGTTCATTTCCAGTCATGTCGCAAGATTCTTCTGGAATTTTAGAAAATTCTTCAGAAATTTTCACCTTGTTTTTGTCATATGCAGTGTTTTCTCCTTTTTGATTATGAGGTTTTTTTAATCTTTGGAACCAATTGTCTTACTTCTTTTCAATTGTGCATATATCTAAATTCCAATGGTAGGGTGTCCTTCAGGAACATCAATTTTAACAGGAGTATTAACAGCCAACAAATGAGATTTTGTCACGCGTTTTAGGCCAATGAAAGAATATGGTAATTGATTTACTAATCTTTGCAAATGAATTATCTTTTAAACTTCTAGTTAGCATTGATTTGTACGAGGATTAAAATGAGAAAGAGATGATACATTCCAACTTGTTTCCAAAAATTTTAAGATGGGATATGTTTGGCTCTTGATCAAAACCCATTTGGGGGGGGGGGGGAAGGTGGGGCGAAAGAACTCATTATAATTTGTCGGCCTGATGCAAACTAGTGTCCATGTATGCAACATAGCATGGCCTCAAGCTGACGCTGGCAATTTAGTTCTCAACAATAGTGGTCGAACAATTAATTGAAATCGTTTAATGTGCAATTTAGCTAGACCGTTCTGTGTATGAACATAAGCTACAAGATGTTCAACCCTAATCCCAATCTACATATAATAATCATTAAAAAAAATTGAGATGTAAACTCACCAGCATTATCAAGAAAGAATGTCTTAATATTGTGATCAAGAATATACGCACGTAAGCGAATTATCTATACAAGTAATTTTGCAACGCTAGATAGCGAGTGGTAATAAGCATACATGTGACCATCTCGTAGATGTTTCAATTAAGACCATAAAATACCGAAATGGTCTACATGATGGGTTAATGGGCCTACATATATCACCATGTATGCGTTCCAAAAATGCAATATATTTGGTACGAATTTCACTAGCGATGTCTCGCAATTAACTTTCCTTGAGAACAGGAAGTACACGAGAATTTGCTAGATTGAAGAATCTTTTGGCTCCTCAAATTGTGACCTCGCAAATTATCTATTATTCTGTGCATCATTATAGAACCGAGATGGCCTAACCGGTTATGCAAAATAGTAAATTCATCAACAATCTTCTAGTTTGTTGCATATATTTTTTATAGCACCAATAAGTGTGCAATATAAACCGGAGGAATAAGAAGGTAACTTTTCCAGTATCATCTTCTTTCCAGTATTCGTACTGTAATGTACAAGAATTTACGGTTACCTTTATTACTAGTCTCACCATGCTAATCATTTCTACGAATGTCTTCAAATATAAAAAATTTCTCTGAGACTTTAAAGAAAATAATGCATCGGTGATGCAAAATTATGTTCCTCCCGTTAATAAAATCGTTGCTCTCCCTGACCTTTAAATTATTTTTGCACTACCAAAAATAGTACTCAAGTTTGCTTCTTTCAGTGGCAACTCAGAAAAATATTTCTTTTTTGAGTATGGAGTTCATTGCTTCACTATGTGCAGACATAACTATTTGTCATCGAACACAGACTTAATAAAAACTGCAAATATATAAATGATAATATTTATTTCATATATTATTAATGAATAAATTTAATTTTGAAAATTCTCGTTCAGGCCACTTTCAGGGTGGTTGACAAAGACATTCACAATATAAAGAAGTACAATCAGCAAAGTTATATTTATGGTCACAATTAGCATCTTCACCGATAAACTTGATCTTTGTATTTTTATCTTTATTTTTAAATTATTCTTGATAGAGATCGGCTAGATGCCTATGGGTATGATAAGCACCCAGTAATTCTTCATGCCACAACGATGGAATTTTCTAAATTCAGCTTTGTCATTATCATTTTCTTCATTTCTCTCCCATTTCAGGGGGAGAGTAGGGCCTTTTGAAGAATCACCACGGTAATTATTGAGCCCTTTCAAGTATTTCACCAAGGTCATTTGCCTCTAGATGTATTTCAGCATCTATTACTTTGGATAAGTAATTTTTTTGATGACATTAAGAGCAGTGAATTCTAGTTTTGCAAGATTAGCCATAATAATAATAATAATAAAAGAGCCTGTCTCCTGCGAGACTATCTCGTGGTAAGACCAGGGACTGAGTGAAAATAGGAAAATGGTAAATCAAATTTGGGGTCAATTTACAAATTATTTGGACTCAGGTGTATTTTATAAAAAGTATTGAAACTCAGTGACTGGTATGCAATTTTAGAAAAGAACACAACTTCGTCTCCCTCCCTCTTTTGTGAACCCAAGGCGGTTCTCCTTCCACCGTCCAACTCCCTCTCCATC
>JAULKJ010330605.1:0-10079 GCA_032355405.1 Rubia balearica | reverse complement strand
ATGGGGTGGAAAGTGAATTATTGAAGAAATGTGGATTTGAAGAAAATAAAGATATTCACTTTTCAAATTGATAAAAAATTGTATTATGACTTTCCAGTTGAAATTATTTAATTTTAGCCGTTAGTTAATTAAAGTTAGAATATATTATATTCTATTTTATTACGGAAGAAGAGTCCGAATTGTTTTGGGTTTTGTAACCTGCGCAGTGGAGGAACTGGGGGTGTTTGCTGTTGCGGCAACCCCCCTCCCCACAACTCCTGTGACTAGCCATAAAGCCCCTGTCGGCCCCTCCTAGCCCCGCACTGTCCAATCTCGCCCCTGCTCAGATTTGCCTCTAGTTCCGCCGCATAACCTGCGTGTATATATACATGTACGCATCGGGTTTGCGGGGAGAGACTTCAATTAGATAGTAGTTGATTAGTATTATAACATTAGTATTAGCCTTTGAAGAATAAATGTGGGAGGCTGCATGTTTTCATGAATCCGGGAATAAATATTTTCTTCACAATCTGGACTGCACAGTTTCGGCATTGACTTGAACTTTGCAGTTTGCGTTTTCTATTTTATTACGTAATTATGTTTAATACTTATATTATTTATTTTTTAGTTTAATTATTATGAGTAGCTAATTTATATAACGGCATGGAATAACAAGCATTAACTTATGAATCGTGAGACCTAATTATTTTTTTAATTGATTCTTAAGTCATCTTGATTGTTCTTGGTTAAATTTTATTCTTAATATGTTTAACCCTGATCAACTTGAATATCATTGGGATAATGCTATCTAATTCCACCAATACGTAATCGTTGAAAATGGTTAGAAAGTAGCGAGTTCTTGTAAGAAATAGCTAACTAGCTAAGATTGTAATAGCAAGATGGGGAACAATTAAGTGTGCATTACTATTTGCCTTTTAATTTGGTAATTGTTGTATCAGGTTCTTTTCATTCTTAATGCTATCAAGGTGTGTATTTGATTTAGCGAATACTTTCCGGAAGCATCTTGGTAAGTGAAATAATTGATTAATTATGATTGGTCAATTGTCGACAAAGTAAGAAAGAATTGGGGAGGTTAAGCATACCTACTTTCCTATAACTGATAGATACGTAAGGATTAATTCATCACCGCGCCTATGATCGACGTTAACTATGTGAGTGATTTCGAACCAATCACCTTCATTATATATTGTCTAGATTTTTATCTTGTTAGTATTCATTTTATTTCATATTTGATATTAGTTAGTTTGCATTGTTGGTTTTAGATAAAATCTTGAAAACTAAGGCACGGTGGCTACACCAAAACTGTTTTATATTAGTAAGTATTTTTATTATAGTTATTGCTCTTTTCCTCGTGGGATTGACTCTGCCTAATACTGTGTTAATCTCATCTATAGAGTTTGCATAATATTTTGGTGAGTGAAACGACGTTCACCAAGTGTTTTGGAGATGTGAAATTGATATTGTTCTTGAATAATAATGGGATGAAATAAGGTTGGGGGAGATTTTAGCTCAAATTTTTAGTTTAATTTTTTGGTTCCCGCTATAATTTTCATGGAACCAATGTTGGTAGCAATTCGATACAATTTTTGTTTAAAATGCTTGCGATGTCACGTGTTTGGGCTATAGCATAATTTTTGAAAAGTGCCGTCAAATACTCCTTGTGAAGATTTAAGGCCTTTCCATTCAACCGTTGATTCCTAAATCGGAACAATATGATCATGACAATGTGAATTACATATGTGTATCTCCAATTTTGCATTCTCACTTCTCTCACTCTCTTGGAGGGATCTAAGTGCAAAAGGTAAAAAGTTCACTGTTTGCCCCAAAATTGATTCCGATCATCTCAGAAGGGACCTTCGTCATCCCCAATAGAACTTATAATCCTCGACAATGATAAATAATGAGGCTTTGTCCCCTTGTGACTTTTATAATTTCTTCTGATAAAGCTTTGTATATTTATAAGTAATCATCTACAATTTATACTAAACCACGTACTAGCAGTTTTTGAAAATTGATAGAAGGGGTTTTATTAGCTTTTTATTTCATAAAAAACCAAGAATACGTAGTTCCGTATCATTCTATGTGGTAGAAATTATCGTCTCATAACACCCATCGTGAGGGTATTAATGGAATAGTGATAAAAATTATTACAAACTACCTCCTGTGCGCCCCTCTTAAATAGTACATATAATCTCCACATCAAACATTTTCCCTTATGTTCAGGTGCAGAGTTCTAAAGAGTAGGGTACATTCAAGGAAGTGTGGGCCATGGTGTAATTTCCAAAAAGTGTCGTCACTCCCTGTGAAGATTTCAGGCCCTTCAATCAACCTATTGATGCCCAAATCGGAACAATATGGCCGTGACAATGTGAATTACATAGGTGTACAACCAATTTCGCATTCCGATTTCTCCCACTTTCTAGGTCTGACCTAAGTGCAAAAAATAAAAAGATCACCTTTTGCACCAAAATCGATTTCAGTTGAACTGGCGTTAGTGAAGTTTCATGAATATTTTAAAATTTCAATTTTTTATTTTCTAGTATACTATTAATTGTTATGAAAGTGAATTTTATTCCTTTTGGTCAAACGCAGGCTCATTTGTTATGCTATTGGGCTGAAATTATTAGGCCCATATTCAGCTTAGCTGACATCGGTCGTAGTTCCATTAGCCATTGACTTGGCTAACGGATGGTGCGACGTTGCAAGTGTCAACGTAGAATTCATAAGGGTTAAAAATGATGTCTTTTCAGAACGTCTTTATATATTAAGCCCAGCTCAGAATCAGTTCAAACTTTAGCCTTCAAGTTTCCTTTGAATTCCAACAGTCCCCCACCCCCTTCATCTTTTCACTTCTATAAGGTATGGTTTTTCAATTCTTCCAACTCCTTTCTTTTAGTATTTTTTTCATTAAATTGTTGGTATCTATGTTGTGTCAATTTGCTTTTTTGGTATGTTTTTGTTTTTCTAATTCTTACGAATTAGTTATATTATGAACTTTCCTTAAATATCAGCCTGGGTATGTTATATTTTGAATTATTTTGTGTCATTTTTTGATATTCGTACATTATTTATTTTTATTGTTTTTAGGTCGTAGAAATTAGGGTTAAGTGTGACGTCGATCCCCTATCAGTGAACATTTGTATAATGTATAATGTGATGGTCGACCAACATCACTTATCCATAATTATGATGGTAATTTTTTTTGAAGAGATGTGTCATGTGTGTTAGTTTACCTATTAGTCTTAGCGGCTGATTACCGACCTCGCATATATGTATTTGCAATCATATTGTTTGCTTTAAAATTATAAATGCAAACACGGTTGTCTGTCGGTAACCATGTTTGGTCTAAACAACTGATGCGCAACGTCTCTCTTAGAAGTCGGCCATGGCATTGTTTAGGGCTAGCGTGTATGTACGACTCATGGCCAACGTTGCACTAATTTTCCCTAATTTTTCATGTAAAATTCAGGAGTAATTACAGGAGAAGGATCCTCCAATCACCTATTTTTCCAGGTTAGCAACTTATTTTACATATATATACATTTATATTTGTGTGCTACATTTTTTATGTGGTTACTTGTATTCACAATTGATGACATTTAATAATTCATTGTTTTTTCTACAATTCGCAGCACAATGGAGCACCACCCTAGAGCCTTTTTTGTTCACCTTGAATCATATACAATGGCTTCAGATACCCCTGTTACAGCAGGACTAACCTCACTTTGGTAAGGATAGCTAGCTAAATGAATGTATTTTTTAATTTTCAATGTTGTTAATTGCATATTATATTTAAATTAACTGTATTTTTGTTTGTGATTATTATATCCCAAGGGACATGGTAGCACTCGTACCAAGTGTCAAGACCGCAGTTATGCTAAGGTGCTACATGAGAGAATGAAGCATAAACTATTTGGGGAACAAGGCCCTGTCCCCAAATAGTTTAGCTAACTTTCCTTGCTGGTAATCACCTATAGATTGAGGAGAGAATCAAAGCTTCTTGATTTTATTGCAATCTGTGTTTTGTCGGAACAAAAACATTTCGGGTTGAATTTATGTTTATAATGATATTTTTATGGTTGCTGAAATTTTAATAGATTAAGTACCATATTAAACAAAATTTGACTATATGTGTGTGATTACAAACCATTTTCAATTTTACCATTTAAAACCATTTTCTACACTTATTTTAAAATGCATAGAAAATTACTTTCATAGACCAAATTCAAACATTTTCAAAAAATATTTGAACTCTAAAAGTTTTTAGAGTGTAACAAAATACTAATGTCGATCGTCCATCGCATCATAGGTTGGTAAAAACAACATAAGATTCTGAATCAACCATTCTCATAAATCAGCATATGGAAATCAACTGTCGGCACGAGATAAAAAACATTTACTTCATTTTTACAAACTTTAAGTTTTGTTAAAAATCAACAGAGATAAAAAAAATCTTTCACTTACATCGATTATTTTTTACCCGAGGTAAAAAAAATCACTTAAAATAATAATTAACCAAGGTAAAAAATGCAAAGTAAAAGGTGTTATTTCTTGTATTGTTATATCATATATTTAGCATTCTCTTTTCACTTTGCTTGTCCAAATGATCTTCTCTATACATTTCTTCTTATTATTATTTTTTTGTTTGGGGTGCCAGTGAATCCATTTCCCCCCACATCCTTAGGTGGTTTTATGAAGAAAAAAATATTTCTTATGATTATAGTTTTTTGATATTAACTTGTACTTATATGCTTTTAGTTGCAGATTAATTATTTCAAAACAACCCCCCCCCCAATTTTCTTTACTCCGACACACCCCCACACACACTTGGTGACGTTTGTGTTTTGATTACATGACTATATCCCTTAAACCCTTAAATCTCTGTGGACAATACCCTAACTTACTGCTATCTATTTTTTTGTAATTAGGAGTAAGTAAGGGAGCACCGCTATTAATATCTATCTTTGGTCTCTAGAGCCCGAGTTTCAAACAATGCTCGGGTTCTCATCAATTTTTTGTGCCATTGCCAAAAATTTAGGATGCACTTTTTTATGGCTAACATAAATAGTTGGAAGAGTAAATTTTGTTTGTGTGTTGTGTTTGTGTTTTTGGGTTTGAGCTATTGAAGTTGTTTTCTTTATTACTCTCACGTTTTTTTGTTAGTGGCTTTGTCTGAGGTATAATATTTTCTTGACCCTTATTTATGTTAAAAACTCGTACCATGAACCTAGGGTCATTATACTACTTGCTTGAGAATGTAGGTAACCGTAAAACATCGCAGAATAAGAAGGGGGAGAGAAGCTGCAGAGGTTCAGGCTATACCGTTTGTTATTGAAGAGGAAGAAACAATAAGAGGGCAGGGATAATAGGATACTTAGAGATTTGATGGCTCATATTTTTGAGATTAAAGTCTTTTGTATCATGTTTTTCCACCATTTCAAACAAATGTAACTTGTGTGCTTTAATCCGGCCTGATCCAATGCCTCCAGACTTTCCATGGGATGGCAAGAGATGATCCCAACAAAAAAATAGTCAGAATTTTTCATTTTGTGTGCGAACATGAAGCCTCTTTAGTATCCAAGATTATAATCTAAGATCATTCCCATTTTATCTCCGTGATTCTCCACAAGATTATTTATACTACCTACCTCCCGAGTGCTTTACTAGCCGGATGGACATGAAAAATGGGGTTCTTAGAGAAATTCTTCCCCGTCTCTAAGTCGTCCAGTCTAAAGAAGAAATTGACAAACATTTCTCAACACCCCAATGAAACAATTTATGTGCATTAGGAGCGCTTCAAGAAACTTTTGGAGATTTTCCCGTGATACCCCTGAAACGATGATGATTTAGTGTATTGTTTGTATGATGGCCATTGTAATGGTGATATGTGGAAGGTAAATGATGCATGCAATAGTTCTATAGCAAATAAAATCCTTAAGGATTCCATGTCATTTATTGAGGGGATGGAAAATAGTACACGATAATTTGTTCCCCACACAAGGACACAGACAGTCGATGAGGTGAATTCTTATTCCCCAAATATAGAGAAACAAGTGCAAGCATTTGGTTTCATGATGAAGAAGTTCATGAAGGGGAGAGTGCAACATGTGATGGTCTGTGGGATTTTCTCTCTTCACCGCTTAATGGATGCTTGCCCTCAAATACAAGAGGATGATGCAGAATAAGTGAAGGTCTTTAACTTTGAAGGGGAGCAAAGGTAGTGAGAAAATAGGGCTTATACGGGAATGGAAAAACTTTTGGAATTGCCAAGAGGCCCGTCCTAACTTTATAATGGCTAAAAATTCAATTAGGGATCTCCATGACCTTATACTAGAGGTGATGACACTTGTAACACTCAAGGAGATAATTTTATGCCGGAAAGAGAGGTGTTGACATATTCTATTGCTCAAGTTATGATCCCTGGGGGAGTAGATGAAGAGCTATACAAGTTTAAGCCATTCCCTTTCTCTTTGAGAGATATTGTAAGTGATTGGCTATACTACCTTCCTTCTGGGAACATTAACTCTTGCATCGATTTGAAGAAGAAGTTCCTTGGTAAGTACTTTCCGGCTTCCAAGTCCGCTATCTTGAAAGGGAGATTAGCTACATCATTCAACATCATAAGAAGTCCTTCTATAATTAATGGGAGAGGTTGAAGAAGCTTCTTTTGAGCTTTCCATATCATAGCTACTCGGAAGACCAATTGGTATACTACTTCTACAATGGTCTACAAGCTAAAGATCAACGGTTATTGAGGGGAGGTTGTGGAGGATCAACTGGAAACAAGACTTCGGAGAGGCAATGAATTTGTGGGAGGAGTTGGCTGATGAATCAAGAACTTTTAGTTTGAGTATAATCTTAAGACAAAATCCCAACAACACAAGTGCTAGCTCGAATAATGGTAAGCTTAAGGACCAAGAAAAGCCCTCTCCTCGATGTTGAAAACTCTCAAGTCCAAATCTACAGATTCATTGACTATGTCATGGAGGTGAATGTCGTGGGTTTTCAAGGAAGATAAGGGTACCAAGGGTATTAAGGAAATAAAGGCTACCAAGGCCTTAAAGGCTACCAAAATAGGCCTTACAATATGGGTAACAGAAATCACCCAAACCTCCGGTATGAGAATGCTCAAGGAAGGTAAAATGCTCAACAATGCTGCCCTTAACAACAACAATACCGCCCTCCAAAAAACAAATTCCCAAGGCTCCAATACAAACCTTATGATTAAGGAGAAATTTTGAACATTTCCAAAGAAGGGGTGATGTAAGCCTTGGGAAGGTTGAGCATAAGGGCAGAAATATCTGAGAAGTTCCAAGAGAAGGCCGAATCGAGCATCAAGAACCTGGATACTAGAGAGAGTCAAATGACATCCATTTTTAATTGAATAGAGTCAAGGGATTTGAGAAAATTTCCTTCTAAACCGAAACTTAACCCTCACAATAATTTCAATGCCATCTCATTGAGAAGTGGTAAAGAGGTTAAAAAAAACCCCAAGGAGAAGATGTTGTTGAGCGGGAGCTTGATAAATCAAAGAATTTTGAGAAAGAGGTCAAGGAATTAGGCGAGGATAATGTGAGAAAGGGGAATGAAATATAGGGAAGAAGCCATTGTGCCGAGATCGAGATCAAACCTCGAGAAATGGTATTTTTGAAAGACGTATTGGTAAAAGTTTATTCCTTGACATTCCCTACCAATTTTTTGTCCACAAAATTGAGAATAAATAATCATGCTACACCTATTTTTTTAGGTGGGCCAATTTTAGAACTCTAGGGACAATAATCGATGTGAATAATGGAATACTAACTATGGAATTAATTAGGCGGCAGGTAGAATTTGACACTAATAATTCTATCAATTATCATAGTAGATAACAGTCTTTCCCTTATATGTATTGATGTTTTTAAGGATGTAGATCAAGGTGTGTTTTACCCAAATAATAGTGATTCTTTGAAAGTAGCCTCAGAGAATGATTTAAATGATGATTCAATTGCATATGTTGTTAGTAATAACTTGAAGGAAAACAACAAGGATAAATAATTTCTTGGGGAGACATCTAATATCACTAGTTTGCCCATGGTAGACCCAACAAAATCGGGTTTCTCTTCTTCTCATGTGAAAACTTCGGTTGTTGTGTGTAAACCACCACTAAAAGTACTTAAATGTTTATCTCTTGGAGAAGGAGAGAAACCCCTAGTGGTCAATTCGAGCAAAATGACCATTGATCAAAAAAGGGAATTGTTGGTCCTGTTGAGGAAGCATGAAGAAGCCGTAGATTATGTTCACCTACCTTTGTTGGGGGATAACGTGGATCATGACAATTTTGTCCCGGATCAAGGAAAATAAATCGATATCCTCGATTCATTTTGTGAATGAAAGAGAGGGAGTAAGTCATGCCGACGATAAATCACTCCCAAATGGCTAAGTATGGGAGTGGGCCATCATGTTTTGCATGAACCGCTCCATTCCAAGTCTCAAAAGTGAAGACCAACCCATGGGGTGTGAAAAATAGCACAGGACACATTGATTTTTTGGCAAAAAGTTCTTCCACCCGACGGGCTCTTCCAAATGACATGGGGAGCCCAAATCAGAAGTTTCGGATCAAGCACCAGTTCATGGCCCATGCATGTACTTGCATAATGCCTTGCATAAGGTTGCACGAGTTCTGTCAATCTGTGCCCCTAATCTTGCACGAGACTGTGCTGGCTGTGTCACTCTGTATGAGCCACCTCGCACAAGAATGCACGAGCCGTACGAATTGTTTTGCAAGACCCTTCATGGATCGTGCCGTTTGCCAGTGGTTGCGTAAATTGCAGCTGCTAGTATTTTTTGGCCATTTTTGGGCCTTTTTCAAGGCCCAATACCCTATTACTATATTTATGGACCTTTTTCTACTAGGGTTGAAGTTAATGCCCATTTTTCATCTGCAAGAGTAGGCTAGAGAGAGAAAATACTCTTCCTTCTCTCTAGGTTCATTTCCTTTCTTCTGTTTATTTTTATTTTTCCCAAAAGTGTTGAATCCAATGAAATACTTGGATTCAATTCTTAGGAAGTAGTTAATCAACTCAGGGATTATATTTATATTCATGTAATAATGCTTGTTTTGTGAGATTTCTTAGATCTACATATTTCTATGTGTTTTGTGATTATTATGTTGGCTTATTTTTCATATTATTCTTAATTGTATGATTTCCACACTTAGTTAGCACACACCAAAGTCTACTTTCATCTTGTAGCACTATTAATACCCCTCGGGGTGAGAAAACCTAGCTGCGCTTAGGGTAACAATGGATCCAGATCCACGTGGGTGTGTGCATGTAGGTTGTTGTTGTTGTTGTTATTGCTACGATCAACCATGCACCAGTAAGCCGAAGAGTTGGTCAGAAGGGTAGCGGGTAGAGATAGATAAAGTAGCAAACTAGGGATATCCTTGCAACCTAGAGCCATCGATAAGGTGCTTCACCCCCTTTGACTTTTTAGGCCTAGGGAGAAGCATTCGTGGTGTAGTTCCCGTGACGTAATTACACAGTTGAGACTCAGATCTGCACGAAAGCCATGGTCGTAATTGCACTCTCCTAATTAAGGAGCTGGTGCCGATGGAAAATTATATGCACACCCTATGTGACAGGTATGAGGGAGTTGAAAGAAAGAAGACTGAGAAGATTGGGGAATAATGATCTTATGGTATATTGACAAGTGAATGGGAAAAATATACCCAAAATGTAAAAGAGGTAAATAAGATAAAAACATAACCTATTACAACACAAACTCTATTACTCCCCCTCAAGCTGGAGCATGAAGATCGAGAATGCGCAACTTAGAGCTAAGATGAAGAAAAGCAGTCCTTCATAGTGACTCGGTAAACATGTCTGCCGGCTGTTCCAAAGTGACAATATGATGAGTGGAAATGACACGCAAAGACACGAGATCACGAACCAGATGACAATCTATTTCAATATGCTTGGTTCTTTCATGAAAATCTTGATTTGCTGCAATGTGTAAAACATCCTAACTAGCAAAGAATAGACAAACATGAGTATAATGAGGAACACTGAGAAAGCGGAGAACCTCGTAGAATGCAT
>JAULKJ010330594.1:0-10079 GCA_032355405.1 Rubia balearica | reverse complement strand
TTTTTTTCCTCAGTTCCGCGTAATGCACATGTTTTTACTACCAAACTTTGTTTCATTTTTAGTACTTGATGTTTCAACCAAATCTTGTGATTTTTTTTCATAAGCCATGTTCACTAAAATCTTGTGTTTTACACTTAAATTTGATTTTTATTGTAAATTATGGAGAAAATGTTCATAATGGTACCTACTTTTAAGTAAAATTCACAGACTGTACGAGATTTTAAAAATTATTCTGAAGAGGTACCCACTTTTTCACCTATGTCCCAAAAGGTACTTTTTAGTTAAAAGTGGATATCATTGTGGCACAATTTTGATCCAAATAGGACAAAATTGAAATTTGGGAAACTGTGAATTTCGATTAAAAGTAGATACATTTCTGAGAAATCTCCCTTAAATTGTGTGTTTAAATGTTACATTTTTTACACTTTACACATTTTGACACTAGTTAGTGATATTTAAAATTTAAATTTATACTTTTATTTTGATTGATTACTTTTTTTAGCGTATTGTTTTAATATTAATATCAATGTTTCTTTTTTTTTGAAAATAGTGTGAAATGATTTCTAAAATTTAATACTCTCTCTGTCCCAATTTAAGTTGCAATTTTACTATTTGACAAGTCAACGCTGTCAAATTTTGACCACATATTTGAATAAATATACAAATAATAATACTATCATATGTGATATTATTGGATTCGTCGTAACTAGTAGTTTCTAAATATTAACTTTTATTTTTCTTATCATACGTATTTAAACATATTAGCAGCCAAACATGTTTCTTGAAAACTTTGAAAAATGATTCTATGTAGTTTAAGTTGGGACAGAGGGAATGCAAATGTTTTACTTTTTCAAGTATCATTGTCACATTTTGGTGTATGCTTTGATGTTTTAACATTACACAGCGTCTTTATTCAATGCTTACACATTCAAATTTGATATGTTTCTCAGTGTTTTCATTTGATATTCAACTATTTAATGTTTATTTTAGTATTTGATATTTAATTACTGTGTACAGTATTGTAATTTGATGTTTACCTATTTTTACTTGATGCATATTTTAATAATATTTTTTTTGGAACTAATTTACTTTCATGAATTTACATCATAATTCCACTTTACTCACTCCCCCACTCTTCTAACAACATGAAATTAGCACAATGATCCCTAACTTTGGTTTCATCCATGCTCTAGCAACTATACATTCAGTTATATCTCTAATCACATCTTCCTCCCTATCCCTTCTCCCAAAAACTAAGTCATTTCTCCATTTTCATACTCTATGCAAAATTTCAGTTAGAAACAGCTTCAAAAACCTGCATTTCCATCCTTTGCCTCTAACCCTTCGTTGTACCCAGTCTGCTTCCTTATATCATTCACTCGGTCTTCTATTTATCCCCCATCCACTTTAGTACATAATTCCATACCTGCTTGGCTTTAACACATCCAAAGAATAAGTGCTACAATATCTCATTATGATCACAAAATACAGAGTTTACATCAACCTACACATCAAACTTGCACAGCCTGTCTTTTGTTGCTAACCTTTTGTGTAGTGCTAACCAGAGAATGAATTTAGCTCTCTGCCTTGCACAGTTATCATACATCATTTTCCTCCAATTCACTGCTTCACAGTTTTTAACAATCTGTACACACTTTGGTTTTGAACTTCTGCTTGCTCATTTGTGCCTGCCATTCTGCCAAATTTTTAACCTTCTCTATGGCCTTTTTTTATCCTCTTTATCAGCCAGGAACTATCATCAGAGAATTAAGCTTCTATAACATCTTCATTCTATATGTAGTATTCATGCATCCATCTGATCCACAGCCTATTTGATTTTCTGCACAAATTCAATAAATTCTTCAATAAGCTAGCCTCATTCCACTCCTACAACGAAATAACCCCCAGTCCTCCAGATCTTTTATTTTCACATACCTTCCCCCTGAACTATTGGAGCTTTTCTGGTTGTTGTCTGACTACCACTCCACAAAAAGGATCTACATAGTGCTTCCACATACTTTATAACAGCTTTTGGCAAAAGGAAAACCTACATCCAGTAGTTCACTATTGCAAACAGTAACCTTTTCACCAACTGTAGCCTACCTGCATAGCTTAAGGTTTTTGCACTCCAGTGCTTCAGCTTGATAGTCATCCTTTCAATAAATGGCTAGCACACTACCAGGTTTGGTTCTCTGCTAGTGATTGGTACCCCCAAGTACTTGAATGGAATAGTTTGTTCCTCATATCCTTTAAGGTCTAGTATCTACTTCTTCACTTCATCAGCCACTGAGCCAAAGTAGACTTTACACTTCTTGTTGTTTACATTCAGCCCAGTTGCCTCTCCAAAAACATTATAAGCCTCCACCGGTGCTTGCACAGACTTAACCTCCCCTATTGTGACCAATAATACGTCATCTGCAAAATTCATGTTGATCAGTCTTATCTTCTCACATTTAGCATGGTACTTGAAGTTTTTATTCCCTTTTAACACATGCAGGCATCTACTCATATATTCCATTACCAGCACAAATAATAAGGGTGAAATAAGGTCACCCTAACTCATACCTCTTTTAATTGGCCTCAGGTCTTTCACTTCTTTGGCACTTTAGTGTTTTGGCAACAGTGTAACTATTGTTCTGTTCATAGCCTTGTATAATCTTCCATTCTCAAAAAAATCATTGACAACCTCTATACCATCTTCTCTCAACACTTTCCAATTCTTCTTGAAGAATTTTGCTAAAAAGCCATCTTCCCCTAGTTCTTTGTCATCTACTATACTCTTAAGCGCAATGATCACTTCTGATTCTGTAATATCTGCTACCAGTCTTCTCTAAGATGCACAATTAAATGTCTTTCCCTTCCTTATTATCTTCACATTAATCCCTTTCAGGCCATCTGCTCTCTTCCCCACCAAGTTCTCATAAAACTCAGCCACTTCCTGCTCCATTTCTTCCTGCACTCGTGTAACTAAACTATCACTCCTTTCTAATTTCATGATCCCCAAAGCCTTATTTTTTGCTCTAACAGAAGCATGTAAGTAGAAGTTGTTTCTATCTCCCAATCTGATCCAGTCCACTTTTATTTTTATTTTTTCCTGGCTATTTTTTCATCAATGTCATTCCACCTATTCACTTCACTTATGCAATCAATGGCTTTCTGAATATTCTCCTCATTCATTCTATTTTTTGTCAAATCCTATTGTGTTTCTTTCAGTTTATCTCTGGCCACTTCCACTTTTTGTTTAGCTCCCATCCATTTTTTAGTATGTTTCTTAAGGCCCCCTTGCGATCTCAGCAGCTTTCTCCATACTTTTTACATTGGTTTTCCTTTTAGAGTCCTGTTCCAGTTTTCCTATATTGTTTTTAGAGCTTCATCATCCTCTAACAAACAATTTAGGAACCTAAACTCCTCTGGCTATTTCTCTTTACCTCATGTGGCATAAAAGACAATTTCAGCATGGCATGATCAGAAGTTCCAGCTTCCAAGATTTCAATCTTAGTACTGGGGTATTTTTTAAACAATTCTAAGTTAGCAATGGCTCTATCAATCAGAGAATATATCGCTCCCTTAACATGTCTATTTGACCAAGTGAAATACTCCCCCCACAATATCACACTCATACACCCTAACTTTCTCCATCATAGCTTCTAAATCCCAGAATTCTTGAATCTGGACTTCCGTACCCCAATTATGTCTTTGGTAGACAGTACATTGTTAAAATCACCATTGTTTATCCAGACACCTTGTATCTGTGATTACAAATTATCAATATCAGCCCACAAAACCTTCGTGTCCTTCAACTGGTTGCTAGCATATATAGCATTAATCCATTCTCCATGATCCTCATTCTTTTCAATAATTTCACAACATATCATCTGTTCAGTGCACTTGACCATCTTCAAATCAATCTTTCTCTGGTCCCACAGTATCCATATTCTTCCATTGGAATGAGCTGAATAGTTATCAATGTAGCTCCATCTACTACTCAGTTTACCTCTGACTTCATTCATTTTTCTCTCTTTTCTCACTCTTGTTTCCACCAACACAGCAATCTTCAAATATAAACCATTGAGACGGGAGTTAATCTCATTACTTCTGGCCGTTTTATTTAACCCCCTTACATTCCATGCTATCATCATGTTAAATGCCCAGAAGAACCTTCTGAGCAAATCCAAACTCTCAGGTCCCCAGCATTCTCTCCAATCAGACTATCCTTCTTTCCCATGGAAAACAGATTATCTTTCTCCTTACCCTTACTTTTTGTCTTCAAAGTGCTCCATCCAGCTTCAATATCAGTGCTTATCTGTTTTTTATCCTCTTTTTCCACCCATTGCTCTTTCTTTCTTTCTACCTCCAGATCAACCTTTTCAGTGTTCTTAGGCTGCCATTTCTTCACTACTTTTACCTCCTTCTCCTTTTTACAGCAGTGCCCCCCATCAAACACACATCACAGTATTGTGGCTTCCACTCCAGTTCAATCATTTACTGTATTTTTCCTCTATCCACATTTTTGATGATAAGACTCTCTGGTACAGCCTATGTTATATCCACCTCAACAAGAATCCCAGCATGTGATACATAGATTTTGTTGGCTATACACTCATCAGTGAACAATGGCCTTCCAATTACACTACCAATCTTACCTAAAATTTTAGGCCCTCGGAGATGCAAGGTAAGTTTAGGTAATTTTACCCATATTGGCAACGTTTTCACCATGTCGTCCTTCGGCACAAAGTTCTTCTTCTAGATATGCAGAAATATAGTCATATTAAAAATAGTATAAGGACCTCTTTTCATAACCTCATCCCTATCCTTTACAGACTTAAATCTCATAATGAAGTAACCCTCATCATTGTATAGCATTTCAGGAAGTGTCACAAACGACCAAAATCTACTCATATATCTCTTCAATGCATTCATAGTTAATTCACCTCCAATCACATACAACATTAGTGCAGATTCCCAATATTTCAACTCATCCTCAATATCCTCCATCTCTATTTAAAATTCTTTCTCCCTATTAACTATCATTAGAGCTACAAAATAAATTTTCATTCCATTACCTGAATACGATTTCCACTTATAACATCAACCCACAGTTTATCAGGTTTAATTTCAACTGGAATTACAGTATTACCTTCCCGAGCGCCAATCTAATCATCTTCAGACTTCATACTCTGTTTCTCCTCGGCTTCATTTTCCTCCTCCTTCAGCGAACTACTCCCGATCCTCTCCGCCCTTGCACTTCTCCATTCCTCCAGTGACAGGACCACCTTTCTCTTCGCCTGGCCCCGTCCTTTCTTCTTCTTCTTTTTATTTACACTTCCAGTGTGTTTATTCGCCCGTACAAGAGAGAAAATCTAGTTTTTGAATTTTTAATATTTTATTTGATGTTTCACTATTTTAATTTGATGTATATAGTATTATAATTTTATGTTTAACCCTTTTTACTTGATGCACATAATATATTTTTTATTTGATGTTTTGCCATATTAATTTGATTTGTATAATATTAGAGTTTTTATTTAATGTTTAATTATTTAAATTTTATGTACTTTTTAGTATTTTTTATTTTGCCGACTGACATTTTTATTTTTTGTTATCTTTACTTGATGTTTTAAAAGTATTTTGAATTTAGATTTGATTTTTTGAATAATTGTTTTTTAAAAAAATCAACTTAAGTAGACCCAAAATATTGGCCCAACTTTAAACCCATTGACCCGCTTTGGCCCAAATTTCCCTAACCCAACACATCGACTCCTTCAACGATCCCAGAGGAAGGTTTCGGTCCAAGGTCTCCTGCTCGGGACCATCGCGAGGTACGGTTGGGTTGAGGAAGCTGAGACCCCTGCAACATCTGTCAAGAAAGGAGAACACCGGCGCCAGCGAGTAGACTCTAACTGCGAGAGGCATGAAAAGAGGCGGCCAGCGGTGGAGCACCGACTCGAGGGAGAAAGAGGGCAAGAAATTTTTTATTTTGCAAATAAACCCCTATAATTCTTCACGTATTAGAAAATAATTAAAATTTAACCTGCAAATATATAATCCCCTTTTTTATGTATGTTTTTTAAAGTAAAATTCTTATCTTTCATTCATTGAAAAATGTTGTACAGTGTTTGGGATGGGCTCCTATATAGAGATAGACACTATAGAGTTTTTAGCATGTTGAGCTAAAGAGTGCACTGCAATATTTTCATGTCTTCTAACCCAGTATGGTTCTGGGTATCTATGACTCACAGCTAGGTTAAATATGTCATCAATGATAAGGTCGAAGTCCGGTAGATCTTCATTATGGTTCTTGACTGCATTTATAACGACATGTGCATCGCCTTGAATGCGACTAACTTGAATACCTTTCTGTAAGGTTGCATGCAAGACCGCTCTTAGAGATATAGCTTATGCGTGCTTTACGGTATGCACTCTTGGAATATGTTGTGATTCTCTGTATATCCCATATCCAGTTGAGGAGCATATGTACCATCTAAGATATGTTTGGTTTGAGGATATAGCTGCATCAAAGTGAAGGCTATTCCCATTTGATGATGGTTGAGTGATTCCAGTCCTAGTCTCTTGATTTAGCTTCAGGCCACTCAATATTCCAAGTCTGATAGCAGCTTTGTAGCATAGATGACAAAGTGTTGTGTTTAAAGGTCATGACTCTCCCCATGCAGAATCTTGTTTCTATGATGCCATAGTTGTGATAATAATATCGTAAAAATTTCCATATTGTGTGAATCCAGTTCCAGCATCAAGTCTTGGACCCATAAGCTTGCGCTTTGTTGTTGGAAATGAAAGATCTTCTCCTGCAATTCTACTGCAAACCATACTTGGTGTGTTACAAGGCAGTGGAAGAATAGGTGTTCAATGGAGATATCATCCATATATCAACTTAAATAGCAAGGTTCAGCTGGCATGTGCCTTTGGAGTAGATTGATTGCTGACGGCAAATTATTCTTACATAGTCTCCACAAGAAGTGCTTTACTTTTGGTTGTGCCGTTAAAGTCAAGATATTTTTCCAATGTGGAGAAGAGCCTGAGCTGCTTAATGCCATGTTACCTGCAATAGCCAGAGTTGACGAGTTGATTTCTAAGTTATAACCAGACTTGACTATGTATTTACCGTCAACGATAGGGTTCCATATCCATCGGTCCCGAGCCTGAGATCTTATGTTCCTTGATAAAAATAGAATAAGAGAAGCCTCATTCTGATTAAAAGTGTTCCTAATAACATCTTCATCCCAGGTAGTACCGTTATCGGACATACGATGTGAGACTTTTAATTCTGCTAGGAAACTTTCTACCAATGATGTGGGTCTTTGGTTTCCTAATATTGGGAGTCATAGACATTTTTTATGCTTGTGTTGTCTCCTGATCCAATTCTTCTTCTAATTCCTTTGGACAATTTTTTCCTTCCATCTAAAATGGATATCTAGGTATAAGATGGGTCCTACCCTAATTTTGCTTCTAAAAAGGTACCTGATGAAAATTACTTGCCTTTTATAAGCTTTAAGACTGTGGAGTTCGGTTTGACAAGTAACCGCCACGCTTGTTTTCCTACCAGCGCAGTGTTAAAGATCTCCAGTTCTTTAAAGCCTAACCCTCTATACTCTTAGGGAAACACAACTCTGTCCATGTGGCCCAGTGAATTTTTTTCTTCTGAGTTGTGCTTCCCCACCAATATCGACTCTGTAGTCTATATATATCATCTATGAGCTTATCTGGTGATATAAAACATGACATGGTATAAGTGGGTATAACCTGTAGAACAAACTTTATAAGGATTTCCATTCCACCTTTGGATAATTTTTTGTGTTCCCAACTTTCAATCTTTATCCAGATTTTGTCCTTAATTCCATCAAGTGCACTTGTCTTTAATTGCCCAAAAACTATAGGAAGTCCTAAGTACTTGTCATGGGTGATTGGTTCTATCATTTGAAGCGTAGCCAGTAAGTGAGTTTTAGTCTGGTACCAGTATTTGGGCTAAAAATGATTGAAGACTTATTTAAGTTGATCTTTTTTCCTGAAGCCTCTTCATATAATTGTAAAATATTTCTTAGCACCACCGCCTCCTGGTTTGTTGCTTTACCAAGAATGAGTGTATTGTCTGCAAATATGAGATGTGATAGTGCCGGTGCATTCCTAGCAATCTTTAAACCGTGGAGCCTCTTATCCTGTACACTTCCTGAATCATCTGGGAAAATGCCTCACCACAGATGATAAATAGATACAGAGATAGCGGGTCTCGCTGTCTCAGTCCTCTAGTGGGCATATCTCTTCCGAAACATTTCTCATTTAGCATGAAGGAGAAATACATTTGTCGAGATGCATCTTTCAATCAGGTGTATGAATACTTGGTCAAACCCTATCCTTTATAGGACCTTCAGTAGAAAGTTCCATTTAATCCTATCAAATATTTTGCTCATGTCTAGTTTGATTGACATTTGCACCTTTTGACCTGTGGTTCGCCTCTTGATACGATGATGTGCTCCATGGGCAATAATGATATTGCCCGAGATCAGTCTGTTTTTCACAAGAGCACTTTGGTGATTTGAAATTAGCTTATCAAAGACCACTTTTAGTCTATTAGCTATGCACTTCGAAATGATTCGGCAAACCACATTGCATAAGCTAATTGGTCTAATTTGGTTGATGTCTTTCGGCTATTTTACTTTTGGAATGAGGACAACATTTGTACCATTTAACGAGCTCATGAATTTTTCCTCATTCAAATATTGCAGTGCCTCTTGGGTGACCTATGAACCCACAATGTTCCAGTATTGTTGGAAAAATGATGGTGGCATGCCATCAGGACCCGGTGATATTTTTTTGGGCCATAATCTTCAATGCAGTTTGTACATCTATTTTTGTGTATAGCCTTGTTTGAATGGAATTCATTGCATACGATACCTTCGGGAAGACCAGGTCTGCCAAGTGGTTTATCACTATTGGATACGGGTGAGAACTTTCGAAAAGTGTTCAAAAATGAATAGAGATAATAGATTCCATATCTTTTTCATCAGTGCACCATTGTCCCTGCTAATTTCTTAAGCCATGGATGGTGTTCTTTTTTTTCTGATACTTAGGAAAATAATGGAAGAAACCTGTATTTCTGTACTTTTTCTCTAGCCAATGTTGTTTTTCTCATTGTTTCCATTGTGCTTCTTCCATATCCAGTTGTTTTTCTAGTTCGAGCTTTAGATTAACCATTTCTTTCTGTTTATGTTGGTTATGGAACTCTAATTTTTTCCATGATACTAAATCATGCGAACACTCTTCTATAGCTGAAGGAAAATACGGGGCTGTCATATTCCAGTATTCTGTTACTTTTTTTTTGCATTGCGGGGATCGGATCCAGTTATTTTCAAATCGAAAAGGTCTATGACTTCTTGAGCGTGGTGAATCATCCGTTGTACCCATAAGAAGTAATAGTATTGGAAAGTGATCTGATTGATGGCTATACAAATGCTTGAGTTTCCCCATGGGGAAATCATTCATCCAAAGAGGATTTGCTACATCTCTTTCCAATCTTGATTTAACAGTACGGGGGTCTTGCAAGTTTCTAAACCATGTAATTTTTACCCTTCAAACCCCAAGTCTATCAAATTGCATAGGTTTAGTGCCAGACGGAAAGTATCAATTTGGTTCGGAGGTCTTGTGTTTGTGCTTTGGAATTCATTTTGGTGTAGGAACTCATTAAAATCTCTTATGCACAACAATGGTTGTTCGGTCCATTACACAAAGTAGGAAAATTTTTCCAGAATTGCTTGCGCTTATGTGTTTTTGATTCCTCATAGACGTGTACAACGCCAGAGTAAGTTAGAACTTGGTACTTTGACAGTGAAATCAATAAAATTGAAAGAATAGCTCAAAACTGAAACATTCAAATCTTTATTCCAAGGTAAATCAAGACACCTCGAGTTTCCATGTGAGTCAACAAAAACCCCATGTAAATTTAGAGAGTCTCTAAGACCACCTAACTTATGAGAATAATATTTTGTTTAAGAAAAAAAATTAAAAGCGGAGAGAATTTGTGGAGGAGATCTTTTAGATGTCTAACTGCACGAAGGTGTGACAGCTCC
>JAULKJ010330568.1:0-10079 GCA_032355405.1 Rubia balearica | reverse complement strand
ATGTGTATGTACCTGGTGAAAAAGTCCCAGACTTCAGCCTTAGAGACGGGATAGCCCTTGGAGAAGGTGATGAAAATTGTGCGATCATCCACATTGTAGGAATGATTCGGCTCCTCCTTGAGATGATACTCCATCGTGTGGTCGAAGCAGCTACAAAACTCCCAATCGTCTTTGTTGTTTTGTTGCACCATGGCTCTGTGCTCTTCAACTGGCGGTTGCATCTACGTAACAGGCACCCAATGCATAACCGGCGAAGAGCTAGGGTTCACCACCGGAGGCGGCATCAGCACTCGATGTTGCTACGGCAGAAAAACCATCCCTGCCAGGGCTCCTGGAAATGGCATCCTCCCAGGATTGATGTAGGTGTCATACACCTCCACTGATCAGGCATTGAAACTACTTGTATTTGTACCACCGACACATGAGCAGCTCGTGCAACCGGAAAAAATGGCGGTGCAGTATGGGCCAGAGCCTTGGGCCTCTTTGATTCGACCTTGCTCATGTCGAGCTCAAACTGGGTGGTAGCTAGAAGTTTACTAAGGTTAGCCCAAGAGAAACCCAAAATGGCCATGAGGGCTCCACTGGTGGCATGCTTAAAATTGCTTTGATGATATCACCAAATGCTCGGAAGCACACTTCCTCCACCATCTTTGAAATGCCTTTAACTGCCTTCACCCGATTGTCGAAAAGGTATCGAAAGGTGATGTCCCACTATGTCAACACCCTCACATAGTAGAGTTCCCTTTTCCCCGACTCTGGGCATAGGAACACGTCGCTCTCGACGCATTGGAGACACAGGTTGGTCTCATCTGCCAGTTTTGTGACTATCCTCGGTGTGGAGTCTAGCATTCGGTTGATGAGATTCAGGTTGTCTGCCACATCGCGCTCCAACCACATCCAAAAGGCCAAGAAATGCACAGAGTCCTTCACATTCCGCTTCAAGGTTATTGCTAAATGCTTGAACAGCTGACGGTCGATTTCATGGAAAGCCTTGAAATCCTCCGAGATGATGAGCTTCTCTTCCAGCTGCTTGTCAGGATTCTGCCGAGGTTGCTGGTCGACGGGATTCTGTTGGTCATCCAAAAAAGTTATATTATACCTCTTTGACCAGACATATAATTACTACAGCTAATATCAATAATTTTGGATATTTCTTACCACATTTTAATTGGTATGAATTTATTGACCTTATATACTATTTCTTTATGGATCTAACTCTGCGTTGGTTAAAATTAGTAGCTATACCTCTAACATTAAAAATAATTTTCTTTAATTTTATCCATTATAAATAATGAGAAAAGATGTTGATAATTTTCCCGGACAATGATCATGTTGGGGTTTAATTTATAAAAAAAAAATATTTTTAAGTAGATTATGAAGGATAATTTCATAGGTTTGGCCTGTAAAAGAAATCAAGGTATTAAATCTATTTTAAACATGTAAAAGTTCATTTGAGGACAATCTATCTAGTTTTAAACTTAGAGGTCTTTCAATTGAAATTCTCTTTATTTTAGACCAAATTAACTTTTGAAAAAATTTGAAATTTAAAATTGGGAGTTTATTTTTGTTTTATTACCTAATGTATTAAAATTATCCACATATATTATTTAAATATATTTTAATATCGATGATGTTTTTTATAAATGATATTTTCTTAAATAACAAGATTTATTTATTTATTATATAGATTATGTATCTTAAAGTAATATTTTATTATACATTAAATTAAATGAGTGTTTCAACTCAATTAAAATACTTAATAATTTTAATAGTTACTTTAACTAGATTACACAGTTAAATTTTTAATTATCTAAGTGTTTTATCCAATATCCATAAAATTTATAGAAAATAAGAATAAGTCTAACATGTTCATAATGAAAATTCTAGTTAGATTTATAGATTTGACTCATTTTTCAGATTCTGCATCCTTATCTCTATGATAGAGAATTAGAGGAAAAAGAACAATTCATTCTATATATTGGTAAAGAGAGAATGACTCACCTCTTGCCTGCGACTAGAGCTCATGTCCTCCTTTTGTTCCGGCATCTTTTCTAGATTCTGAGCCATTTTCAACTATAGTTGAGAAATATACAATAATTTAGAGCTAATTCAAAATTATATTTTAACACCTTTACCAAAGATTATAATAGTCAAGGATTAAAAATTTAAACTTCTAGTAGTGTTTTAAAGAAAATCTTTACCAAGCATGACAAATGATTGTAAGTAACAATACGTGTACGGTAGCAAGAAACGGATCTTACAAAAAAGGTGGTTTCATCCAACGTTATATTCGAATACAGTGAATAGTTGATAACTATTAGATTAATTATTTTTACCAGTTGATTGTACCTGTTATTAATTTAACTAATGTTATCTATCATTTTATTAAGTTAAATGTATACGCGTGTGTGGTGCACTATTAATGAAATAGTTATACCAATATTATTATCTATTGTTAATTAAAGGTGGTTCCTTATATACATAACATGTGTGTAATATATAAATAAATTAGTAAAAAAATTAAAATTAATTATATAATTATAAATAATTAATAATGGTTTTCAAGTATTCGGAGTAGATAATATTTTGAAAATATATTTAATGTATTTTTACAGATGTGAGATACATGTGAATATATAGATATATATATATATAATAAATATTTAATCATTGAAATAAATAATACTCGAGATTAATTGATATCTTAAGCATACGGGAAAATATATATTTAAAAATTATACTGTGTAAAACTTAAATAAGAATGACTATGCCTTCTGATTGTAAATTTGCAAAAACTGACATAAACAATATATCTCTTAAAAGGAGCTATTAATAAAATTAATAATTCCAATCTTCAAATTAATTTAGAAAGTTGTCATGAAACTTCTAATCACTAAGCCAAAAATTTTATACTAATATTTGTAGCTTGTAGAAGAGAAAAAAAGGGTTAATCATAATTCAGTTTGCAAACCATATTATAATTAAAATATAGAAACTGATTTTTAATAGAGCACAAATGCAAGCTAATAAGAAGCATGGTACGTTTTTCATCAAATTACTTGTCTAAAATGTTAATACACAAACTAAAGCAACACTTCCACACCAAAATGTTCAAAACAACACATCTGATAAAGATCAAAACAAATGCTAATAGAAATTGGAAATTGGAAACTGGAAATCGGAAATAAATGTTCCAAACAAACAACAATTACGTAGGGGAGACCAACAACATTAGTGTTCGGAGAATAGACCTTCCTCCACATTGCATACATATGTAGTTCAACCTCTTGTGATGTTTATGATCCAGGTGGTTGTTGTTGGAAAATGAAACAGTTGCTCGTAGTTCTGGGTAAAGATTTGATCAACTTCTTGCTCATTATAATGAATCCTATCGAGTGCTCGTGTTCGATATCAAGTGGCGGTGCAGATGTAGTAAGCCCATATTTGGTGAAGGGATATTGATGCGTGGGCCGCTTCTCTTTGCCAAACTGTCATAATTTTCACGAAATGCAACTTGATATTCCTGAGGGTGATGTTGTATTTTTTTTTATTAGATATTGCGATTATGAGCTTCGAGGGAAACATGTATCTTAGAGGGTTGTTCATCAAAATGAATTTGGTGAACTAATTTGTTGCCATAATTTGTATCCTTTAGAATCACTAGGTTGTTCTCCAACCAGGGAGAGTTTTCAAGAACTTTTTCTTTATATGTAAGCTTATCAAATTTGAACAGGCCCAAGTTTTCTGCCATGTCAGTAGCCGTGACTTCTTACATTTTCAAACTTGTACCCATGAATTAACATTGGAAGTTTTTTGTTGACGTGGATGAAACTTATGAGAACCGGTTTGGTGGAGATGTTTATAAATAGGGATGGTAACATATTTACAGGGACAGGGGGAGTATATATTTGAAACTGCATGAACACATATGATCGGTTATCACCGCAATTATTGATTCCGGTGCTCAACCTTTAAATCTTTTCCACTAAAATTTGACCGACAATGTTCTCAATTCTGGTCTACTCAAGGTCTTTCCCCAACCTTTAAGGAGAAGAAACAAAAAATAAATAAATTATTGCTTGCTACTGAAGAAAACCAAGTAAAGGCTTTAGGGTTAATGTTTATTCAACATTCAAAAATAAATGTAGCAGGCATTGGAGTCCTAATTCGGGAAATGAATAATTTTAATTAGAGCTTAACATTATATGCATGTAATTGATAATCTGGATGCAGATATAATAGCAATAAAGCAGGCTTAATTCATGCGCTATCTTTAAACATTCACGATTGAATTGGATTGTAGAGTTGCCACTGATGGCTTCAAAAACATAACCTCTTGTCATGGAAATGCTACTATGATCTTTCTAATTTAGCTCACTTAAATGTTAGCTCCCGCATAGAGAGAAGTAAATTCCGTTGCTGATTACTTAGCTGAAATGGCATGAAATCTAAAATCAAATATCTCTTTATCTTAGCAATATGTCATAAAAGCCAAGGGGTATAATTAATCCCAATTTTACTCTTCGGAACATATCCCTCGCTTATCTTTGATTGCAATTCTAAAACTTTCAACTAGATTTGGAATAGGACTTTTGGGAGGCAAGCCTATTGTCCCAAGAACCATTCATGTATATAACTAATTTGTTACAAAAGGGGTAGGATCTCTAATGAACACCCTCCAGTAAACGGTGGTTTAATTTATATTAAACAAATCGTAGACTGTGTAAAGTCAAAATGGGTTGTAACTAAAACAACTACAAGTGCATCCCAGGAGAAAGCTAGTCTTCACGTCGAGAAAATTTTGTTAATTTTTTCTCAAGGTAATTATTTTTGTCAATCAAATAATTAAATTAAATTTATACTTTGTGATGATTTTTTTTATCAAAAATGCAAATGCATGAGCTTTTTCATTTTATTTATTTAAATGTCAAGGTATATACTCTACCGTCTTTCTTATTAGCACGTTAATTTGAATTAAATAAATCCACTTTTATACATATCATTAAAAATCATTCCATACTAGAAAAGAAGTCAATGTGAAAATAATATTTTATTTTATTTTATGAATTTTAAAAAAACCCCAAATTATAGATCAAATGTAATATTTTTATCTGATACTTATAATCTTGCCATTACTTTAATAAAAAAAACATTTAGATCACAAACTCAACAATATGAAATTTAAGTGATTAGTTTATATTATTAAACAGATTCATCTATAAATTTAAACAATATATTAATGGCATAAAGATCAATAGTTTAAATAAAAAATTAATGTAAATTATGTACAGTGGTTTGAGTAAATTCCATTTTAAATATTTTGGATAACTGTGGCGGGATGGTTTCATATTTTTTATGTATTATTTTATTCCGTAAATTGCTCTTATACTTATAAAAAAAGTGTTGTATTTTTGTTGTTTTGAATAAATAATGCCGTTGACATTCATATGTGTAATGTCGTATCAATTGTAAATAGTAGAACTCATTCACACTTTAAATATTTTGGCTAATATTTGTTTTTTTATCATTTAAATATAATTAATTAACCCCATAAATTGCTCGTAATAGTTGTCTTGATTGTGGATTCACCGATTAAAATTGTGGTTCATTGGTTTTGTGATATCCATGTAATTAATTTAGTTCGTGAATTGCTCGCAATAGTGACATTTATTGTGGATTCTCATTTTAAATTTATATTTTAAATAAAAAATCATTAAAATTTATGGCATAACAGGTGCGGATTTTAGTTTCCGCTCAATTATTTTTTGGCTAATTGTACTGTGTTGGTTTCATGATTTTAATTGATGTAATTATTTTACTCCGTAAATTTCTTGTGCAATTGTTTCATTTAAAAATTAAGATATGACAATAACCACTTATCCATAATTTTATAATTTTTAATTTTAAACTAAAATTATTAAGTGGGGATACAATACTCTTGGGTATCCTAGGGTTACCAAATAATTTGCGATGAAATTTATATTGTAATGGCATAACAAGTGTAAATATATGTGACCTTATTTATTTAAAACAAGCAATTACTTTTATGAAAATACAAAGAACAACTTTAATCCGTGAATGCATAAATTAATCATCAAAATTAGGCCAAAAAAAGTTAAAGTTGAAATTAGTCATACAATTTCAAGGTAAATTAATCATTTGAAAACTATGAAATTAATGCATCAAAATTAGCCCAAAAAAAGTTAAAGTTGAAATTAGTCATACAATCTTATTACCATTGTGAAAAAACTAAAATTTAGAAAAATATATCTAAATTTTGAAATTTTTACGAAACGGTTCTCAAAGAAAGGTTCTTTGGGGAACAATTGTACTCCATTGTCCTGTCTTATAATTACTTTTTAAAAATTGAATAAAGTTATATTTTATCTCTTTGCCCAGACATATAATTACTGCAGTCTAATAGCAACAATTTTTTATATTTCCTTCCACATTTTAATAGGTATGAATTTATTGACCTTATATACTATTTTCCTTATGAATCTAACTCTACGTTGGTTAATATTATTAGCTATACCTCTAACATTTTAAATAATTTTCTTTAATTTATCCATCATAAATAATGAGATAAGATGATATTTTTCCCATCGATGATCATTTTGGACTTTAAATTATTTTAAAAAATCTTTTTAGTAAGTTTGGCCCGTAAAAGGAATCAAGGCATAGAGTCTATTTTAAGCATGTAAAAGTTCATTTGAGAACATATCTATCTAGTTCTGAAGTTAGAGGTCGTTCAATAAATTATCTTTATTTTAGACCAAATTAACTTTTGAAAAATTTAAAATTGAGAGTTTATTTCGATTTTATTGCCTAATGTATTAAAATTATCGACATATATTATTTTAATATATTTTAATATCGATGATGTTTTTTATAAATTACATTCTCTTAAATAACATGATTTGTTTATTTATTATATAGACTATGTATCTGAAAGTAATATTTTATTATACACTAATTTAAGTGAGTGTTTAAACTCAATTAAAATAATTAATAATTTAATAGTTACTTTAACCAGATTACACGATTAATTTGTGATTTATCTAAGTGTTTTATTTAATATCCATAAAATTAATAGAAAATAAAAATAAGTTCGACATGTTCTGCATAAGGAAGATTCCAGTTATATTTATAGATTTGACTCATTTTCAAATTCTGCATCCTTATCTCTATAACAGAGAATTAGAGGAAAAGAAGACTTCATTTTATATCTGAAAATTAAATTAAAAACGTCAATGCTAAATCTCCTTTAATAAGGACATGATTTCTTGTTTATGTCAAAAACTTCTATCCTACGTACCTCCTTTTGGAGCTAATTCAAAATAATTTTTAACACCTTTACCAAAGACTATAATACTCAAGGATTAAAAATATAAAATTCTAATATTGTTTTAAAAAACTCTTTACCAAGTATGACAAATGATTGTAAGAAACAATACATGTACATTAGCAAGAAGTGGATCTTACACAAAAGGTGGTTTCATCCAAAGTTATATTGGGATACAGTGGATAGCTAATAACTTTTAGGTTAATTAATTTGACCAGTTTATTGTACATGTTATTAATTTGACTAACGTTGCCTGTCATTTTATTTAGTTAAATGTATGCAAGTGTATGGTACACTATTGATGAAATAATTATACCATTATTATTATTTATTTTTAATTAAAGGTAGGTCCTTATATACATAACACGTGTGTAATATATAAATAAAGTAGTAAAAAATTAAAATAAATTATACAATTATAAATAATTAATAATGGTTTATAATATTTTGAAAATATGTTTCTTGTATTTTTTGCAAATGTGTGCTACATGCGCATATATAGATATATAATAAATATTTAATCAATGAAATAAATAATTATTGGGATTATTTGTTATCTTAAATATATTAAAAATATATTCTATAAAAAATATATTGTGTAAAACTTAAATAAGAACGATTATGCCTTCTAATTGTAAATTTGCAACAACTGACATAAATAATATATCTCTTAAAAGGATTTTTTAATAAGAGGAATAATTCCAATCTTCAAATTAATTTAGAAAGTTGTCATGAACTCTCTAATCATTACGTCAAAAAGTTGATGCTAATATTTGTAGCTTATACAAGAGAAAAAAAAGGCTTAGTTATAATTTTGTTTGCAACCCATATTATAATTAAAATATAGAAACTATTTTTTTATTAGAGCACAAAAGCAAGCTTATAAAAAGCATGGTACATTTTTCATCGAATTACTTGTCCAAAATGATAATACATAAACTATAGCAGCACATCCACACCAAACTGTTCAAAACAACACATTAGATAAACATTAACACAAATGCTAATAGAAATAGGAAATAAATGTTCCGAACAAACAACAATCTTCATAATCATCAGTCATCATTTTTTTGGTAGAAGGGACCAGCACCATTAGTGTTCGGAGCATGGACCTTCCTCAGCATATCATATATATGTAGTTCAATCCATTATGATGTTTCTGATCCAGTTGGTTGCTCATAGTTCTGGGTAAATATTTGATGAACTTCGTGCACATTATAATGAATCCTAACGCGTGCTTGTGTTCTATATCAAGTGGTGGTGCTGATGTAGTAAGTCCATGTTTGGTGAAGAGATATTGATGCATGAGACGCTTCCCTTTGCCAAGCGGTCATAATTTTCACTGGATGCAACTTGATATTCCTGACGGTGATGTTACATTTTTTTAATTAGATATCGCGGTTATGAGCTTTGAGGGAAACATGTATCTTGAAGGGTTGTTGATCGAACCGGATGTGGTGAACTAATTTGTTGCCATAATTTGTATTCTTTAGAATCACTAGGTTGTTCTCAAACTAGGGAGAGTTTTCAAAAACCTTTTCTTTATATGTAAGCTTATAAAATTTGAACAGGCCCAAGTTGTCTTCCATGTGAGTACCCATGACTTCTTGCATTTTCAAACTTGTATCGGTTTGGATAACCTGAAGTCCATCATTTTACTTTGTGCCTAAGAATTTTTTTCAATGAGCCAATGTTTTTCAAGTTCTATCATATTGCTTTTCTTCTTGGAGGGAGGGCCATCGATACATCTATGTGTGACCTCTAAAATATTTACATCGCAATAGCGAGAAATGAATTCATCCCTCGGTGACTTAAAATTGAGGGGATCCAACACTAAATGAGATTTAACATTGAAAGTTTTTTGTTGACATGGATGAAACTTATGACAACCGGTTTGGTGGAGATGTTGATAAATAGGGATGGAAACATATTGTTTGAAGGATTTTTATATATTTACTTTGATGAATTTATTTGTAGGTAATTTTGAAACTTTGTTGTGATAGACAAAAAAGAAAATTGTTCCATATTTATTGGGACAGGGGGGGAGTATATCTTTGAAACTGCATGAACATCAATGAATCAGTTATCACCCAATTATTGATTCCGGTGCTCACCCTTTAAAGCTTTTCTACTAAAATTTGATCGACAGTGCTCTCAATTCTGATCTACTCAAAGTCTTACCCTAACCTTTAAGGAGAAGTAACAAAAAATAAATTATTGCTTGCTACTGGAGAAAAATAAGTAGAGACTTTAGGGTTAATGTTTATGCAACATTCAAAAATAAATGTAGTAGGTATTGGAATCCTAATTCGGGAAATGAATGGAGATTTTATTAGAACTTCATCTCATTATATGCATGCAACTGATAGCCTGGATGCGGATATAATAGGAATAAAGTTGGGCTCACTTCATGCTTTATCTTTAAACATTTATAATTGAATTGGATTGTAGAGTAGCCACTAATGGCTTCAAAAACATGACCTCTTGTCATGGAAATACTACTATGATTTTTCTAATTTAACTAACTTAAATGTTAAGTTTCCGCATAGAGAGAAGTGAATTCTGCTGCTAATTACTTAGCTGAAATGGCATGGAATCTAAAATCTAATATCTCTTTATCTTAGCAACATGCCATAAAGGCCAAGGGGTATCGATGAATTTATGAGGTAATAATGTTGTGTTTGTATTCATGCTCTGGGGTACATTATATACTAGTACAGAAGACCTAAATCAG
>JAULKJ010330548.1:0-10080 GCA_032355405.1 Rubia balearica | reverse complement strand
GTAAACACAAAAGAAACACAAAACTACCTTTCAACCTTACTAGAATTTGTATTCGAGCTCCGATCATGTTCAGTAAACGACCACATTTGCTGCATCATCTTATTAAGCTATCGTTGGAGTTGTTCCCTTGGCCGAATTTCTAATTCATTTGTGGTAGAAATCTCATGAAAGAGATTTGGTTGGATTTTTCCAGCAAAAACCAAATTGCAATTTCAAACCTTTTCAAAAGCGGATCTCAAAGCAAGAAAAAGAGAAACTAAAATTTTAGTCAAGAGAGGGGAGGAGGAAAGAAGAATCTCAAAAGAACTGTATAAGCTAATCATATAAATACACTTGAAGTGGGACTACAAAAGGTAACAAAAGAAAGAGTTAGCCTGGCTAGCATCTGAAATCTAGCAAACATAAAAATGACTTCATCCGTAGAAGGGGAGATGCAAAACAATCTATAGAGTCACAAAGACTTACTTCAATACCTATATGGTGCGAAGAATATAGGAGGATATGGTACAAAGTGATCATAGAAAGCCCATTGGTTCCCTCTCCCATCACTTGAAACAAATTGCGATGTAGGTGCGTGACTTGCCTGCTGATGGAAAACAGGGTAGTGACCACTGAGGATATGTTCATGGTGACGGGAAGATGGTTTCACACTGAGGGAGGATCGATCTTTGGAGAAATTGTTTTTGTGGTGCAGCTTCTTTGGTGGTGGTTGAGCATCTCTCACGGAAGCAAAACAAGGATCTGAAGCAGGGTGCTTTCTAGTATGCTCTTGTCCTAGCTGTTCTTCTTCTAAGGGATTCAGTTCTGCACTACTGTTTGTGATTTCTGCAGGCATGCGTCTCTTCAAGTTTTCCTTCTGGAATTATAAACATGTAATTCTCTCCCTCAGCGTATCAGGCGAGTACTAAGACTCAAGACTATGATCTAAAATGCATTTGGTTACATTTTTAATGGCCGAGATTTCATCAGAAATTGCAGCGTCCTGTGAGAAAGTTTTGATACAATGATGGCAAAAACAATAAGAATTTGGTGACATTTTAGATAAAGAGAAACACAAGGAAGAATAGAGATAACATACCAATGCTTCAGTTTCAGTGTTCTTGCATTTCTTGGCTGCTAGGTTATATTCTATGATATATTTGTTCAACAGAGTAACAAGGGGGATCTGATTAACTAGATCAAACTCATAAACATATTCAACAGCAAGAAGCCGCTGCTTCTTCCCGATGAGGTTCCTTATAAAGCCTGTGATACACAAGGATTAACTGATGATGTGAAAACCAATACATTAATAAAAAAAAGTAGAGAACAATATAAAGAGGAAAACCTCCCTGAACCAAAGTAATCTCCCCCTGAAAGGTAAAACTACAAACTCTTGTATTCATACCACCAAATTGATTGAGAATGGACAGTAGCAAATATTAGTCTTTAAATATAAAATAACTACTTCAAAAAAATTCAAACCACTAATCTGATTGATAATGACCATTTCCAAATATCAGTATTACGAAACATGAAACCAATACTCCCAATCTCATACTTGAACAAAACTATTTTAAATGAATCTCATACTTGAACTAAAATGGCTCTTCTGAAATGACTGAAAGAGAGCCTTATCTTCCTTATACCATAACTCAAATGACAGAGAGAGAGAGAGAATTTACCAGGAACCTTATGTCCCAATTTGAGAATTCTAATTATGCTACTAGCCTCCTTAACCAACTGGTAATGAACTTCCAAGATACCCATAAGATATTTGGCGCCAAAAGAAGGGAGTAATCTATAGACACCAACAAACAGAAGAAATGCTAAGACCTACCAAGCATTTGAACATGTCAGCTTTGATTTCTAGCCAAGAGCAAAATTTGAAGCTCTCTTTCTAACACAAGGTTCGATCCACTTGCTTTAACAAATAAAAGAAACTCTTAACAAGGGAGATTTTTTTTCCTTTGAATGTAGAGAAATTATTAAAATCTAAGGCATCCAAAACTGGATGTAGAGAAATTATTAAAATCTAAGGCATCCAAAACCAGTTATGCTGTGTCCGATGAATGCTTAAGGAACATTGGAATTTTACTTTCATCTGATTCCATGTTGACATTGCTAGGAAATAACTCAACACCAGTTTTGGGAGCAATATCATAACTCAACTCTAGTTATGTTTTAATTTGCTAACTTTCTAATTGAGAATAAACCACACCTAAACGAACAAGGGATAGGAAAAGATTAAAAAAAAAACCAATTAACTCATGATGAGTGACAACAATATGAACATCAAATGACTAATTTTGGATGCTTACCATAAATGACTTCGGAAATGGCAAAATATTTTTTTCTCTGAAACTATTTTGTATAGCTGCAAAATCAAATTCAGAAACCAACCTAAAGGCACTTACAAACACCAGCAAAACTAAATTCGCCAAAGAGTTTTTAGATTCAGCAATTGTCTTTGCTTTCCAATCCAGTGCTATTCTTTGCGCATTTTCCTGCACATCCTTGAGATAATTCTCATCAACTGATCTAGAAACAAAATGCAACACTTTGAACCTTGCTCCTCATGGTTAAGACCTATAGAAACATTCAACCACATCTAGCACAAGTTTTACAGAGTCATGTTAAATTTCAAGAGCAACCAAAACTTCATTATTCAAATATGGATGATTGGAACAATGTGAATTTAGGAAAGAGAATGAACTCTTTGCATCCATGTTGGCAAGGATGATAGCCATAGGTTTTGAAGTGCCCACGTCTGTGTTTGATAATTCAGGATCAATCTTGCATCCTTTGAAGCAATTTGGAAAATTGGTAGATGGATTCTTTTCTTGAGCAACATCTACTTGTCCTTGAACTTCACCAGTATGATCAGATCCTGAGCAAATTGGATTTTCTCTACCTCTAACCTCTTCCTGATCTTGATTTTTACAGCTCTTAGACACTGCAATCGAAAGAAACGGAAACCTAAGAATGGGTAGACAACTAACTCATTTTTGGAGCAAAAAGACTGGTACCACAAGTCAATCAAGAAGTAGGAGGAATAAAGGGAAAAATCATACCAGAAAAATCATATTCATAAAGATACAGACATATTGAACAACAATAGAGCGAAGACATTCAAAAGGCCCCGATTATCACTAACATCTTCAAACAACCTCATATTCAATTTATAAAAACTAAGTTGCTCAATGTCAAAGGGACATTAGTTATTATCTTCACGACATCTTCTGTCTGGTTACTGTTTACCTTAAATTGCCACAGTCGTGAAGATAAAGAAAGAAATAGAGTAACTTATAATAAAAATAAGCAACAAACATTCAAACCATAAAAAACACCTTATCATAATATTTCAAGAGAGCATGAAAAATAAACTCTAATAAGAATCAGAACAGAAAATGAAAGTGAATTGAAGCACATATAGATTGCAGGAGCCAAAAAAAAGAGAGCAAGGAAATCAACTCAGGTTCTCACCAGACATTCTATCCTTCAAACCAAGACGATGACACAAATATGGAATCTGCTCATGTTCAGCAATAGCAACAGTTTCAAAGAGCTTCATGACCTCCTCTGCATCAAATGATGAAGCCAAGTCAAATGAAAACAAAAAGTACAAGAAGGCCAAAACCTCCAAAGAATTCCCCAAGGATATTTTGTCCTTCCATTCAGTTGCAGGTTTGAGAGCATGCTCTCTCTGTTGGGATTGAATCTCTGGGGAAATTAATATTAGCTGCTCTAGCAATAATATACATCTTCTGCCAACACTGCCCTCAAATCTCATATTCACCTTTATCAGATGAGGAGGATAAAGTGCTTCTATTGCACTTAGTACCAAGTGTACGGGGGCACCCGATAACCAAAGAGCCTTGGAAACTGCACCGGGTGAGCTAAAGTGAAGTTTGAGACCGTTTAGCAGAATATGCACATCAAGCCCATCCAGCTCCACCTCAAGCGAAAACCCATCATTCAATTTCTTGTCTTTCAATTTAAATTAGTTCTCCCAAATCTCAAAGGCCTTGATCCTATCCTCAAACTCCTTTATCCTGAGGTCCAATGCCCTGTTATCCAACTGGCATTGCTTCTGCTTCAACTGCCACTACTTCAACCTCCGTTGTGTGATTCGTCTAAATCTTTCTCCTTTGCTTTCAATTTCTTCTCGCGAACTTCAATTTCTTACATTGCGAGATTCCTATTTTCAAGATCGCTCATTCTCACTTCTATTTCCTAAACCTCAGAAGCCTTCATCCGGGCCTCAAATTCCACCATCTTTTGTTCCAACTCCTTCTTTCCCCTCTCCAGTAACTCCTTCTCGGACCTGCATTGCTTCTCCTTTAACTCAAACTGCTTCTCCCTGACGTCGAGCCCTTCCATACCCTTCCTCTTCACTTCTAACTCCATAATTCCAGCTTCTAGCAACTCCATTTCAGACTGAAATTCCATCAATCTCTGTTCTGCGACCGCTAATTCATTCATCTTCGCTCCAAATTCTTCTTCAAGACTCTTCACATTGGACTCCAATTCCTTGGAATATTTCCTCTTCGCTCTCAATTCTTCTTCAAGAATCTTTACACTGGACCCCAACTCCATGTAATATTTCCTCTTCACTTCCAATTCTTCCTCAAGACTCTTGGCGCTAGACCCCAACCCGTAGAATACTTCTTCTTCGCCTCTAATTCTTCTTCAAGACTCTTCAAACTAGACCCCGACTCTTCAACAAACTTCCTTTTCAACTCCAACTTCCGCTCCCTAGCATCCAATCCCTTTTCGCATTTTTCATTGAAATTGAGAAGCATACCAATGTCCTTCTCCTTCTACTGAAGATCCTCCCTCATCAAAGCAACATCTTTTTCCTTTATCTCCATCGCCCTCTCGCGATCCTCCTTCAAAGGGTCCCACAATTTGGTCCCCAACATATATTAAAATATCATCTTTTGGTCTCCATTCTCAAAACTGCGTACATCTGCCACCCAACAAACCCAAAATGATTTGTTTGGTCCCCAATCCCGTTTGCGAGCGGTTTTTCGTCAATACAGGAGCACGTGACCGGCACGTGCCATAATTTTCTGGTATGCCCAGGGGTAAAATTACGAAACCCTTCCCCAACTCCATGGCCACCTCCGTCACCAAGCTCGCCGGAGGCAATGTGAGAGAGATGACTCTCACGGTAACACACACCAATTTAACTGACCTCTGCGTGTACTTCACCAGTCACCCGTTTCTCTTTGTTGCTCCCGTTTGTCCCCCTCAATATGTATTTGTGGATCATCTGCCATCTTCATCATCAATTCTCTGTTTTGCTTATTTCTCTATTACTAAAGGTGATTTCTCGGCTAGGGCTACCATCCGTAGCCAAAGGAGCTGGAGGATTCCATAGGCGGAAACTTCAAGTGAAACAAAGGTCACCTCTTTAATAACATTTCAATGACCACATTGACAACGGTGATAAACTTGGTTACTTCCATGATGATCATCATCCACGAGATCTCAAGCTCATGTGTTATAATTATTCTCATCAAATTTGGTTTTAGAAGTCGAGAAATTGGTATTTTTAATGGCGTGTTTTGAGGCTGAGAAGAGTCGTGTAAGGGTTCTTTAGGAATCCATATCCATCAAGAACAAACCGACTCAGGTTTTTGTGCATTTGATTTGGTTCGAGTGTTCTTTAATCCTAGATTCTGATTTTGATGATTTCTTGTCGAAATTGAGAAAATGGGAAGTTGTTACTGATATGTTTTGCCGCATTTTGAATGCGTTGTGTGAGTAGCTTATTAGGATGGATTATCTTATTAGCATTGTGTGTTTGAGATTGTTATGGCATGATTTTGGCATTTGTGTTTGTCTGTTTGTATTATTTAACGCTTTTTTAAAACAATTTTTTCTTGTGTTTTTCAATGAAGAAAGAAGGTGTTGAGGTTGGAGAGGAGGCTAAATTTGTTGCTGAATCAATTTGGTGTTGAATCAATTTGGTGCGTGAGGCAACAGACGGCTAACTTGATTGATTGATTTAACGAAAGTGTCACGACTTAACATTTTGATTATTTGAGTGACCAAAAAATGTTCAAAAATGAAAACTAAAAGTGAATGATGACAAAAGTTTAGTGACCACATAAATCATTTGTCCACTAATATTATTAGAGAAATTGATCCAAGAACTTAACAAGGATCATTTAAAAAAATTGTAATCACCTAAGAGTTAAGAGTTAGGTTAACCAATTATAAAATTAACTCCTTCAAGTTGTTAATGCATTATGCTTATCATAACAATCAAACAACTAAGATTAGGTATCAATTGATATCACGACAATCAAACTACTAAGATTAGATATAGTCAAAACTTCCAAACTTAACCATGGAATACTCAAAACCTGTAAAACTGAAGTATCACTGAATTAACCTGAAAAGGAATCAGCCTATAAGCAACAACAGAAGTTGACCTTACCAAAATCATGGACCTCCATTTCTTCCTTTAGAGTGATACAACTTTTTCAGTCCATTTCCATCTTCAAGCCTTCTGCACTATAGTCACAACATCTAGCTAAATCGGAAGAGACAGAGGGAGCTTCAACGCGTTGAAAAATGCGTTCTGTCAATGTTTATACAGTGATGGAGTTCTTTCAGTTTGAACACATGATTCTCAAATTTTGCTGCTTCAATATCTTCTGGTGTCATTGGCTGAATCCTTAATAAACATTGGCTGAATCCTTAATAAACACGTGGATAGAGAAATCCTCAAATTTTGCTAAGAATTGTTTTTTCAGAGCATGTTTTCCCATTGATCATTAACAATGAGTTTATCCCAATGGTGGACAAACTCTATTATTCCATTGAAGCATCTAACTTGATCAGCTGCGGAATCAGAAGGATAACGCTGCTATATTATATGCTCCAGAGGGCAGAGGGCAGGGCTTTATCGCGAACGTGTGGATTAAAAAAAGTCTGACTTCATTAGCAATCAAACAAGGTTAGATCTGCTCAGATTATATTAGATCAAAGAGCGCAATCAGCAGCACACGACATCGGAATGTGATACACAGGTCCTCATGCACGAAATTAGTATCTGCCCAAAGGCACCCACGCAAAGCTGTACTCAATCTCAGTAGAGCAGTGACCATCACAAACAAGTAAGAAGAAAAACGAAAGTAAATAAATGCTTAAAATAACAGCAGCAGACTCAGTTGATTTAAATAAGTCTGTTTCATCCAGTAACTGACTGAGTTCAGCAAAAGGCAAACATTAACAACAAAATGTAGCACAGCAAGTTCCATCTTACTAATGTACAAACCCCAAAACTAGCCATTTGTACTTCACTATACGAAACCAAAGCCTTAGCGCTTTCCATTCTTTTCAGACACTTCTACAAGTCTCAGAGGATTCCAACGGTCAGGTTCTCCGGTTAATGAAAAAGCAAAGAGGTAAGGCTCTTAAATCGAACTCAAATACACAGTCAAGACTACTATCAGGATCATTGCTGGTCTTCCTGACAGAGGGCACGCGATGAGAGAACCTGTATAAACTGCTAGCTGGTATCAGAAATGAGTCCTCATCGTTCATGCTCCGGCGCTTGAATGAACTTGCTAATCCCGTGACTTTGTCCAAGTAGGCAACTCGAACGCCTAGAGGTGAAGAAGTGTCCCGAGAATATGGCAGAACCTCCACATACTCGTACTCACACGTTCTATGCTTCTCTGGATGAGAACTCCATGTAGTGAGATCCCAATCCTTGTAGATAGCCCAGGTTTCTCCTTCCCAGGGGATTATTATACGCGGATCCCAAGCGCTGAGAGTTGAGTGAGATAAAAAGGAAGGAGATATCAGACCTGTCCTCGAATACTCAAATCTTCCACACGCAACAGGCAAGCCTGCTCCTATCCATTCCTTCTCACCTTGGGACCCAGGGATAGGTTCAAGCCACGAAACCAGAAGCCGAGCTTCCTTACACTCCTCAATTACAACATAAGATGTTGGCAAATTCAGTTTTGCATCATAGTACGCCCATGTTTCTCCAACCTTAAACTTTCTTGCCAGTTCGCTCTTCGGATTACCACTCAGCCCGCTACTAGGACCCTGCACCACTATAAAATGGCATAAGATCCGAGCCAGGTTCAGAAACATCAAGAACAACATCAGAAACATCAAGAACTACAATTACTGGTTATGGAAATGAATGTAGCATCAAAGTCCTCAACTGAAAACTAAGAAACATCACACTAAACAATATAGGCTGTGAATTTAAGGGAATACCTGATTTCCTTTTGTTGCCTGATTTCTGGTTTCCAATCTCGAATTTTGAAACGAACCGACCATCCAAATCTTGAACTTCTGAATCATTCTCATCTTCCCTTTTCTCCAAGTTCTTCTCTTTCAGAACAACAGAGTTTCTCATAATTCCAGACTGCAATTGCTCCACTTGTATTACCTGCAAAACCCCTGTCATGTTCAAATCCCGAATCATGTTACAATACTCTTCATTATCATTTCCCAGGGATCCCATTCCCCTCCCAAAAACTCCACTCTTCAAGAAAACCCACTATTTCTCGACTTTGATTTTGACAAAGACAAGCTCCGTTAAATAAGTGAAAAGCAAAATACTCCCCTTCCCCTTCATAATTTGAAACACTTTTTTATAGGGCAAATTGTAAAAACAGAGATGGTTTTAGTGCAATAAAAATGCGATTTGGTGGAGTATGGCACGGAAGCAGAGGAGACATTGATTTTTTTTATTAAATTGAAAATTAAAGTTGAACATTTAGCATAGTTAAAAAAGAGTGTTCAAAATAGAAATAATTTGTGCAAACTAAATTCAAATGATACGGACTGAGGGAGCATGTGCTAAAATTGAGAATCAAGAGATTACGATATCGATTAAGATGTTTTCACGGATAGAGCACCGTTGCTCAAGCTAACTATTATTGTAAATCAGAGGATGGATTTTTTTCGATCGCTGATAATTTAGAATGAATTTAATGGAATGAGGCAACACGATCAATGTTTTGAATAACAGGAACCTTTCTATATTCATGTAATCTCATATGATGATCGATGCCATCTCATCCGTCCAAGTGTGCACTAAGACTTATGTACTATCATATCATCTATATCGCAAATGGTCAGATCCTAGACTCTAATAAAAATAAATTGATAACATTTATCGTCATATCACACTATCATTTCTCGGGGATCCCATTCCCCCTCCCCCAAAACTCTACTCTTCAAGAAAACCCACTATTTTTCAGCTATGATTTTGACAAAGACAGGCTCCGTTTAAAGTGAACACAAACAAAATTGAAAATACTCCCTTCCCCCTTTATAATTTGAAGCTCTTTTTTATAGGGCAAATTGTAAAAAGGAGATGGTTTTTGTGCAATAAAAATGCGAATTGGTGGAGTATGGCACATAAGCAGAAGATACATTGATTTTTTTTTCAAATTGAAAATTTAAGTTGGACATTTAATATGGTTTTAGAAAATGTTAAAAATAGAAATAATTTTGTGTGAAAACTAAATTCAAACGATACATTAAAGAGACAGAGGGAGCATGTGCTAAGATTGAGAACCCAGAGATTAGGACACACTGATTAAGATGTTTTCATAAATAGAGTGTCCATACCTGATTTGATGGATTTTTCCGATCGCCAATAATTTGAGGATGAATTTGACGAAAGGGGGCGACACTATCGAAGTTCTTAATAAATTGAGGCTTTTTATATGCATGTAATCTCATATAATGATCACTACCATCTCATCCGTCCAAGTGTGCGTTAAGGATATATCGCAAATGGTCAGATCCCCAAATCTAATAAAAAGAAATTGGTAACACTTATTGTCATATATCTTTATAGGGTTATCTTTTCTCGTGAGAAGAAAAAATAGAAAAGAATATTACAAAAAATAATTTTGTTGAATTTGTAAATATTAGTATTAATTTATTTTTAATTATTCAACTAGTGTAAAAACCTCTATTAAAGACAACAATTAAAGGCAGTTCCCTTGATTTTTTGAGAAACCGCCTTCGTGTGGAGTTTCCTAATCGGAAATGCTATCTCAATACTCCCTTTCATTTTAAAGACAGTTTGTAACTTATCAATGGTAA
>JAULKJ010330538.1:0-10081 GCA_032355405.1 Rubia balearica | reverse complement strand
AACTCTTTCCAACCATCATGCCCCCACAATTGCTGATGATGTTCATTGTTGTAACCTATAAGGAAACTCATTAGCTGTTGTTTATAACTTCAAGTCCCATGCAATTCATGTTTGGCAGAAAGGAACATAGAGAATAAATAGCTCAAGACTGTTCATATCATGTTCCCTGACAATGAAATGAGTATTCTAAAAATCACAGTGACAGATAAAACACCTCGAGACAAATATTAAATGGGAAAAGATTCACTGGAATTTGTCATCATCATAAGAAATATCATAATCTTCTTAATTCATATTCTGCTGTTCTTGAAACCAACCAAAACAGCCTGAAAAAAAGTATTTCAATCACCTTGTCCTGTTGCAGAAGAAGTGTGAACAAGTAAGGGATTCTCAAAATTATGCTGGTCCTCATTCTCAGTGTAGAACGAAGTAATTTCTTCCACAGTGTCGTTATCATTTAAACTCAACTGGTTCTCAATCCTCCGCAGCGCTTCAGTCATAACAAGCCCTGATGAACTATGAACCTCCTCAGGTCTCTCTGTATTATTGAAGTTTATCGCATTGCTGGTACTGGCAACAAAAGAGCTGATCTCAGATCCAGAGCTAGATAGACTAGGATACTGTTCATAAGATTCACCGATGAGAACAGAATACCCATGCTGCTGGGTGTTATAAGAGACGGGGCTCTGACTGAAAGTAGAAGGGGATATTGGGGAAGATTGTGCTGTGTTTCCAGCATTGTTCCTCCCCTGAAGAACAGAAGAGGATTAAGCGGCATCAGATGGAGGAACTATAATGGTTTAATCAAAGACAAAAACTACAATATTACTAGTTTCATCCCAAGAAGGGTATATTTTTCCCAAAAATCTATACATCCTTCAAGAACAGTTATGTCTACTTTTTTACTTCCATTATCCAATATGGTTATGGTTCACGAATCACGACTATAAACTAAGTGTGTAGGAGAAAATGTAAACAAATGTATTGGATGTGCTGTACTGTAAAACTTGTTACAGATTGTACATAGTCTAAAAAATGGGCTCCTGTTTGAGAACTTGATACTGTAAATAAGAACATCGAGCAAGAAAATATATGCTTCAAGGATGCAAGACAAAGCTCGAGAACTCTCTACCAACACATCAGAAAGCAAGTCCATCCTTAACAATATTGTATGACAATTGACAGGTTTTAAAAGGCAGTTAGCAGGGGTCACAAATACACCTGCAAAGAGCCCTAGGTCGTTACAATGAAAGAAAAGAATAAAACCAGATAGAATGCACAAACTTTTCCCACTTACTACGAAGTTGCCTGCAGTAAGTAATTCAACTACAACTTCAACTCGATAATGAACACTCACCTCAAGTATATCTCGATAGTGTACCAAAACAATGTGTTCATATGCCCTGCCCAAACATGGAAGGCGTTATTAGTGACATGATTTCAAAATTACAATTACTTTTCAAAAAGATTTAAAAACAAAAGGAGAAAAAAACAGCGGGGGGAGTTGGGGGTTGAGAATTCACAAACTAGCACTAATCACCTAAATTAAGACGAACTTACGGATCTAGCATCCAAAAGCTGCGTCTCTGAAAATTGGGATTTGGATCTCCATGCGCATAATAGCAATTTAGAGCTTCAACATTTCCTACCTAGACAACAAAAACTGCAAGATGAAACTGCATAATCTAAACCAGATGAAACAAAATTAACCAGCCAGACAAACTTTCAAGACGGTATTATATTTCAATAATGAAGAAGCCATGAACGTTAGTACTCCGATAATTATAGTTAATATCTCTGAACAGAATGAAAAGGTTTCCACTATTGGAGTTCCAGAAAAGAAGAAATTGGATCAGTCATGTGCTTCTCCAACAATGGTTAGTATTATGAAATTTAAACAGGGCCTATATTTCTAATCCAGTCTTATAAGTTGGGAAAGCAAATCCAGTAAACCAAAATATCCAACCTTAAGACGTTCATGTGCTTCACCAACCGTTCTTCCATCTCTCTTTCTTCGCCAACTATGACCATCTCTACGGAAATTCCTAAGGACCCTCTTGTTATAGAGAAAAAGACATCCATCTGTGTTAACAAGAACTAGATTACTCAAAACAAATTTTCCAGATACAAGTCAATACAGGTATACACAAGAGACATGCTTAAACCAACATACTGTTACTTTACTTACTTCCGGGTAGCTGAGGTACCTCATGAATAATCATTCGAGTATCATAATTTTGCAGTATGTAGAGTACTTCAGTGGGCTTCAGCCACCGAAATTGAGCTTCTCTAAGCAGTTCATTTATATTGTATTCTGAAATCCAACATAGAAGCAAGCAATTAAAATTTGATCGTTACAATATATAAACCAAATACACAATGTCAAGGAAAAAACAAGCGAAAAGTTGAACAAAACTTGAATGGATTAATAGAATTATCAAATCAAGATCTTATCATTTCACCAAAATATCCTTAAGCACATGCTGAACCAACCAATTGATGAAGTTAAATACACTCTCAACAGTGAAAAACCTAATAGTATAATATAAGGGTAAGACAGAAGCTCAGCTCATCTAAGCACAATTTTGAGATCACTCCTATACTTAAACTGATCATATAATCATGCCACTAGTTTTGTTTAATAAAATCCAAAACATACGAGAGCACACACAAAACTTAATCGATTCAACTAGCTGAGCTCATTTCACTGCATACTGCAAATCTCGAACCATGGAATTCATAATTCAGGAACGTAATTAAACTGAAATCATTCACTTCTCATCAACACTTTTCATGAAATTCTCACCAGACATTTTTCCGTTAACGCATTCGCAACTCAGCAAATCTCACACACAAATGTCAACGCAGAGCCAGCAACTCCACCCGTTCAGCAGTTCAGCTCCCGCGCCGCCTTCCGGAAACCGAAAGACAGCAAAACGACTGCGTTTAAACCGAATTTAGCAGAGGATCACGCTTCAAAGCTCCTTCCCATACAATTGCGACGGAGATTTCAACTCACTGGTAATCTGAACGCGAGAAAATTAAAACAGAAAGAAAAAAACAAGTGGAGCTTGTTTTCAATTAATCCACTTGAGAGAGAAAAGTACGAAGTGTTTAGTATTTATGCTAGTTTTAGTATCGACGACTTACTGTATCGTCGTTGTTTATTTCATTGCAGCGTTTTGGTGTGCTGTGTAATGCTACGCGCCCAAACGCGAAGCCTGCTGGAAACCGCGAAGAAGAATGGATGAAGACGAATATTGAACGACTGTTTTACTTTCCTAATTTGTTCTTAATTACTGATTTACCGAATTTCCGTTTTGGCTATTAGTGTGAAAATGGAGGTGATTAATTACCTTTCAAATTTGTAATTACAGTCAGGATTAATTACCGAATTTCAGTTTTTATTTTCTGAAAATACAGGATTTCCGTTTTAGCTGGAGTATGACTATATTTTTATCACGTCAACGGATAAAGTATATTTTAACCTTTTTTTTTTGTTTAGTGTTTTCTTTGTGGAGTCATATTCTTGAAAGACGGTCTTTCCATAAGTCATACAAATATCAAGGTTTAAAGTGCAAATTAAAATGTATGGAGATAAAATTTGCGGTTTGCATAAATCGAGTTATAAACTTTATAACTACTACACGTTGTTTAATAATTTTTTTATATTGTAACTAAGACTTTTAGCCTTTTATTATTATAACTAAACCCATCTTTCTGTAAACTATGAAAAGACGGCATTTTTTAAAACTTTGCCTTCTTTGAGTGCAACTCACACTATATTTGACATATTTACTATTTATATTGAATAAAAATGTGTACAAATGTAAGCAGTAAGTAAATTGTTGCATTATAGATGCTTCACACCAAAATACTAATTTATTTTTTCAGACAAATAAAAAAACACACCAGTGTATTTATGCTTATTTTAAAGGCTTATAAATTAAAATTACTGTATAGTAGAGAACAATATATATTACAAAATCACTTTTTTAAAAGACATTGTTTTGAGGGTTAAAAGCCACCTACCAAGAATTGTGAATATGCTTTAGAGATATTTTAAAAAATTTATATAATGTGTTAGAGAATTGAAAAATGATTGGATAACAGAGAAAATTTATACATTCACTCATTTTACTTTTCCTTCTTTCCATTCAATTTCTACCTATTTTGCATCTCCTTAAGTTTTCCAAAAGTGACGTGCCACTAGAAACGAAGGCAGCCCTATAATAAGTCTACAATGCAATATTGAGAATTGCAACACATGCTAAAATGATTGTTTTTTGTTTTTCTTTTTGTCATTCAGACAGCTTAGTTTGCTTGTATTTGTATGCGCCCGCAGTTTGAAAAAAAACACGGTCAAACTCAAAATCCTTAATAAATAAAAAACAACAGAACAAGTCACCATTGGATTGGATCGGATTGGATCGGATTGGATCGGATCTCCATAGCTCTGTGTTATGATCCAGAATCCAAAATTACAAAAGAAAGAAAGATGTCAATTAGAATATGAAGTAAAGCCCAGCCTCCTGGTTTGGGCTCTTGAGGAAATGATCATCCAATTGTCACATTGACAGATAAATAATGCCATGGTAGGGGTTTTAATCAATTGGAGGGTGCTCGCTTGTACTGATTTTATATTTAATGTAGTCTCGTGCGCCCTCTGCCTCAGCTTTATTTGCACTCTTAATTTTTTTATACTATTTTCAAATAAAGTTTGATCTCATATTTGAATAGATGTATGAATAACAATATGATCGTATATGATATTGTTGAATTCGTCTTAACAAATAGTTTTTAAATATCAACTTTTTATTCACTCATAGTATATTAGCAGTCAAACATTTTTTTTGAACAGCGTAATAATAATTGCAGTGAAATAGTGTTGAAACAGAGGGAGAAGAATCAAGAATGATAAATGCCAGAAAATTTTATGTGTTAGGGAATTTTATATGTTCATATATAGGTCCAATCACGTTGATATTTATCAATTTTTCATTATTTTTCCATAAAATAGCTGAATATCAAGTAATTGTTGAATTTTTGGACATATAACAACATGTGATCGAGCCTCCTTAACCTACAAAATTCTTGATGTATAGAATTTTCTTGATAAACACTAGGGCCATTGGGAGGTGGAGAGAGGTCACGTGATCGAAAGCATCCCCAAATGGGACGGCTACAGTAGTATCCAAGCAACTTGAGCCACTCACTCATCTTCCCTCCTTTATAACTAAGCCCTTCAATTCCGTTCTCATTTGCTTCCATTCTTCATACAAAATCACTTCGCTTCTCAAACGTTGCAGAATTTTTAAGGAAGAATGTCGGACTGGGGTCCGATCTTCGTGGCGGTGATTCTGTTCGTGCTGCTCTCGCCGGGGCTGCTGTTCCAAATCCCCGGCCACCGCAGGTGCGTGGAGTTCGGCAGCCTCCAAACCAGCGGCGCCGCCATCATGGTTCACGCGCTGCTCTACTTCGCGCTCATCTGCGTGTTTTTACTCGCTATCAGAATCCATCTTTACATAGGCTGATAAATGCAGAATCGCAGATTCATTGTTGGACTTGTAACGCTCTTTTCTGTCGCTTGTTTTTTTGAAGTGAAACTTTTTTTGTTTTGCTTTACGTGAATTTCATTCAAACAACTTGCTCCTCCTTCTTTCTTTGTTTTGCCAAATGATGTTATTGTCAATGTTAGGTACACTTCTGCGAAAGCTATTATTGAACGAAACTATAATTCAATAGGTCTGTCTTTGAATTTTTTATCGTAAGTTATGGAAATACTAAGGGTTAAATTACAAATTAGAATAAATTAAGATAAAAATTAGGATTATATTAATCGAGTCATAAACTTATTACCACTGCACACTGCATAATAAATATTTAATAATGCATGTAAAACCTTTTTATCTTTCTGTAATTTAAATTTAACTCTATATTTTCACAGACGTATGAAAATACAGTACTTTGTCAATTAAACATACTCCCTTCATCCCAATAGTAATAACATATTCCCCCTGTCTCAATTTAAACTGCAATTAAACTATTCATTTAGTCAAAATTGACTAATTTAAACTATAAAACTCTATTGATATATAAGTAAGGATATTATCTTGTGGCATAGTGTTAGATTCATCTTAATGTGTATTTTCAGAATAATAATTTTAAAAATAATTTTTAATTGTACATAGTTACAGATATTATTGATCAAATATTTTTTTGAATCAACTGTCGAAAATCAAAGTGTGCAGTTTAAATTGGGACAAAGAGAGTATGTGACTTTTAAAACATCAAAGTGTGCACCAAAATATGACACTAATATTGGAAAAAAAAATAAAACATCGATATTAAAATTTAAAAAAATCAATTCACACAATTGAAGTATCAAACCATGCATTAGATAAGAATCTAATATTAAAAAAACATCAATATTATAACTTTTAAAAATATCATGCTGGAAAACTAACATATTAATCAAAATAAAATTAGACATTAGAAATAAAAAAAATTTAAAATAATATATCACTAGTTAGGGTTGAAATATATAGTGTGTCAAAAAAATAACAAGGACAAGATTTACATTAAAAGATAAAAAATTTAACTGCAAAACACTTTTTAAAAAAACCAACCTTTGTAGATAGGGTTTGGAGGGTGTCTTTCTTTTTTCATTAAGCTCATATGTTGCCAAAATTGACTTACATCAAACTTGTCCGAAGATTTACATCAATTGCCCGAAAGCTTACATTTGATGCCCGAAATCTTACATTTGTTGCCCCCAAACAAGGGGTATCATAAAGACGCTAAACATCAAATTGTGAAATTGAAGCTTTTAAGTATAAGCAAAGAGAAAATAGAAAGGGATACATTGCAAGATAAATGGTCGAATATTGATGACACTTCCAACTAGTTCGGCTCGAACCACTGGAGGCCGATCATAGTATTCAAATATCAGCCACCTTCTCACATAGTTTTCCAATAAATTGTCCTAATCAACCTCTAAAACAACCAAAACAAAAATGAACAGCTCCTAAAGTGTAAGATTCTGTTCATCTCCATAAAATCAAAGTCCTTTATAGAAAGTAGGAATGACACCGGTCATTTTGGTCACAAAAATGTTTTTGTAAATGTAACTAAACTCAGAAGGAAGTACGAAAGTCTACAACAGGACACAAGGAGATCAATCAATGATTTTTTAACTTGCTTGGTTTACAAATCTAGACTGTATGATATGAAGGTTTACAAATCTAGACTGTATGATATGAACGAAATCACCAAAGGTAAGTTGTAGTAACTACCCCGACTTGTATTTCTCCTTACCGACATATAGGCCAGATTAGAAGCCAACTAAGTTTAACTAAGCAAAAGAAGCCGTCAAAAAACTTGGAATTTGCAGAGAACGGACGCAACTAAATATTACAGCAAAAAAGACCAATTTTTGAACAGATATCCCCAATAATTATAAATGAACTAAAGTGAAAAATTAAATAATAAAAGAAATAATTAAAAGCCTCCACTCTGAAAACGAAAATTTAAAATGTAGAATAAATAAAATAAAAATGAAGAAATACCCCCTCAGAACCTTTGATATCCATGGAGAACAACTCAACTCTGAGTTGACTCGAGTTGAGTTGACCCGCCTATGACACGTGAATTGACCCAAACCCTTCATTGAACGAGTTGGCCTCTAGTGGCTGAGTTGGTCCGTCCCAAACCTAGTAGACTCGGTAAACATCAGATCTGAGCCAACCGGGCCTCAGGTGGGTTACAAAAACCCTAGTAGCTCGGGTGGTCCTCTGAAAAAATGACCCGTCTAAAGAAACTGTTGACATCGCGGGGTGAAAATGCCCGAATGTCTAAAAGCCGGTGGCCAGTGATTGGAGCTCCGACTTGTCTAAACACTAGTTTCCTCAAGCTAGAAACCCCGTGTTGTAGCTTATTTGCCAAATCTCCGACACGACCACCAGTATAGCCTCCTATGTCAGGATTCGGTTCTCTGTATCCACTGAAGTCGCTGACGGCAAGGCCAGATCTCCGATGGACAGAGGATACGCTGGAGAAGCATCGGTGAGATAAGCTAGAAACACTGGTGGAGTGTTTTCCTTCGTCGTGGGTCATCGGTGAAAGAAAAATTTCTTCATGGTCATTGGGAATATGAATGTACGGGAGTAGGCGTGGTGGGGTGGGATTAGGGTAGGAGGGCTGCCGAAGAAGGTGGTGGTCCGGCGACAGCGGGCCCCCTAAGTCTCAATAGGGTTTCTGAGGAAAAAAGTTAGAGGAAGGCGAGAGGAGGAACGAGCAACTTGACTTGAGGAGGTATTTGTACATGAAGGATGATAACATGAACTTAAAAAAAGAAGGAATTCTTAAAAAACATCATAAGATTTGGTTGAAACATTAAGCATTATAAATCAAATATCAAGTCAAGTAGTAAAAATCTGCACATTGCGCGAAAATGATGAGAAAAATTAATTCGTGAATTTCTCAGACCCAAATTCTTGTCCCGCGAAATTCTTATGACCCAGAATCAATAATTCCCCAATTCTTTATGTCTAGGACCCCCTCCCCCAAAAGTGATATTTGCACCCCAAATCCCTCATTCCTCTCTTAAACTTTCTTTAATTATATTTGGAACCTGGTGAGATATGGACTAGCAGGCCCATACATCAATTTAAGGCCCAGAGACCCAACCACTTAACCTAAAGAAGACGCATGCCCTCAAGTTATAAAAGGGACCCAAAAGCTATACGAAAGACAAGTTTTCATTCATCCCTAATAACAATGCAACCTTTTCTTCTCCATAACCTAATTCATGATCTTACTTTGGCATCGGAGCGGGCGTAGTCACACACCGCCCCCTCCCCCCGAGTGACCTATATTTTTTACGTGTTCATCAGACCAGAATAGACACTGGGAGGAGGTCAAGCAGGAGTATTATCAAAGCATCTCCATCGACCCAACATGATCAACTCAAAGCCTAACCCATTACAAAATCAGGCATCAATATAACTGTATCTCTAATTAAACTTCATTATATTGCAAATTAATCCCCAGTCCCGCTATTAGATGGTCTTATCAAAACTTTGTCTTGAATAGATGTATTAAAAAAATATTATCGTATGTGGTATTGTTAGATTCGTTAGAATAAGTAGTTTCTAAATATCAACTTTTTATTTGTCGTTAATATTATATTAGCGGTTAAACATGTTTGCTGAATATGGTGAAAAATATTCTATGAGTTTTGGCCTATTTTTTTTTCTTCAAGTCAAACTTGGTAAATTTTGACCCAAAATATAAACTACTAAATTTATAATAAAAATATCATGTGAGACATTATTAGATTTATCTTAACATCTATTATTCTATTGTCTAAATATCAATTCTTTATGCGAAATTGTTATATGTAGTTAGAGATGTTGACGGTTAAACATGATCATTGAAAATTGTGAAAAAGTAAATAGCCCAAAACTATGGGACGAAAGAAGTATAGTTTAACCTGGGACATAGGAAATACTGTTTTTTTCCTTTCTAGAAAACCCTCTCCTTGTGGACCTTGCCGCAACCTCCCCCATCTCTCTCGGAAAGACCTTTTTTTCAATCTTATCTTCCCCCATCTTCCCATCATGAGAAAACAACATTTTATTCAATTGATGTTTTATGTTATTGAATAAGTGTGGAACTTGTCTCTGCATACTAGATTTGTTCTTCAACCAGTTTGATTAGACCGTTGTATTCATGGTGATAACTCGATTTAATTGTTCATTTCGATGTATTGTTCTCGATATGTTTGTACAGATCACGTGTTCGTATTCTGTTTGTGTTTTTGTCTAAGGGTTTCCATTAATTTGGATATGTTAAATTCGTATTTTTCAAGATATTTACAGTTTGAACAACGTAGATCGTGGTTGGATCAAGTGGTATCACAGTTATAGATGATCCCTATTTGACGTAGTGATATTGATATCCTTTCAGCTAAGTGGTCATGATTTTTACAGGAAGAAAGTTATTATTGATAGAATGTAAAACCCACAAATAATTGTGGTTGTGTGTATTCATATATATACTAAGTACAAAGGGTATACAA
>JAULKJ010330537.1:0-18726 GCA_032355405.1 Rubia balearica | reverse complement strand
ATTTATAGGCCTCTCAAAGATTTCGGGGTCATACACAAGGAAAAGGGGGTTTTATCGAGTGTTAAACGTAGTTAAAAAGCACACGAAGAAGTCACTCCACGTGTGTGGTAAACAAGTTGGGGGTTTTGATTTTAGAAAATCACTACGAATACTTTAAACAACTAAATTAACCAACAATTAAAGAACTAAATTAACCAATAATAAGCCTGACATTCCAAGCTCGCGGTGCCTGGTACAACCCCTATAAGGCCTTGTGCAACCTGAGTACATTATGCTCATTTTTGGGATCAACGTAACCTAATGGGTGGTGCACATAAACCTCCTTAGTTAAATATTTATTTTGAAAATGTTGATTTGATATCAATGCGGTGCACTTCCTAGCCCCACATCGTGGTTAGAACCAGCAACAAACACACTATTTCCATCCTGGCCACAGGATAAAACACTTGATGAAAATGAACTCCTTGGCACTGTACGTAGCCTTTTGCCACAAGGCGGACCTTGTACTTCACCATGTTGCCATCTGGATCATCCTTTACATTGAACACCCACTTGAGCCCTATGCCCTACAGGGAGAGAAGCTAACCCCAATGTCTCATTGTTTTCTATTGACCTGATATCATCATCCATGACTTGTCTCCAACATGCCTCACATAGGGCCTCATCTACACTGCTGGTTCCTCTACGGCTAAGAAATAAAGATCGGTCAATTCAACGTCCTTGGTTGTGGCATAGATGTCTGCCACATTATAGTACCGTGTTACACCATCATCCGTGTTTAGTGTATCATCCCATATTGATAGGATTTCTCTCTCTCCCCTTTTTAGGAAAAATAGGCGCCAGTGTTAGGTGCACAAGTGAGGAAGGTTCCTCTTATTGCACGTCAGAGCTTGAGTCACCCAGCACATCAAGCTCCGATAAATAATCCACCGGTGAAGATGTCAACCTCGGTCCTAGTTGCATCATGAACCTCTGACTTCCACTCCCACTTCTTGTGCTTCTCGAACACAAAATATTGACTTACAAAGATATTTTTTTATGTTTCTCATACACACGGTAGGCCATGGATCCCTCTTCATAACCTAAGAACACCATTGGTACTGAGCTATCAGCTAGCTTGTTCACCCCGAGGCCAACTTTATTAACATGCACCACACACCCAAAAGTTCTAAAATAACTCACATTTTGCTTGCAACCATGCCATGCCTCAAAAGGCGTCTGCCCATCCAAGCTTTTTGTTAGCCCCTGATTCAAGATGTAGACAACGACCTTCACCGCTTCACCCCAGAAATTAGTTGGCATGCTCATGCTTTTGAGCTGGCTGCGTGCCATCTCCACCACCTTTGGATTATTTTATTCAACCACACCATTTGCTGTGAATAATATGGCATCGTGGTGAAGTTTGTTATGTATTGCTCACTGTAATATTATTGAAACTCAATGGAATTGAACTCCCTATCCTGATCGGATTAGAACATATTGATCTTACCTCCATTATCAAACTCGGCACGTGTCTTGAACTTCTTGAAAGTACCAAGTGCCTCATCCTTTAATTTGAGTACATCTAGCCACATGTAGCGGATATGGTCATCAAATATTAGCAAGAAGTAATGGCCCCCTCCAGGTGTGGTAGGCATGATAGGGCCACACAAATTGATTTGTACTTACTCCAGACACTGAGCGCCGCGGTACACCAAGGCCTTCGGGAACGAGACACCTTTTTGTTTGCAAAGAGCACACCCATCAAAAAACTGCTCAACATGTTCAATCAATGGGACACCTTTGGCCATGCCTCCTTGCACCAATGCGCACAATGACAGAAAGTTATGGTTTCCATAGCATGCATGTCGTAGCCATGTTGCATCATCTACCTTTGAAATAAAAATTAAAGGAGCACCTACTTCCATCATCAAGACACAGTGCCTATTCTTGCTTCAATACAACCGTGCCAAAAAGGACTCGTCATGATCATACAGGCACAACTCCCCATTTTCAATCGCAGTCTTGCAACCATTTTCGTCTAGTTATCCAATCCTGACAATGTTGCTATTAAGCATAGGCATGAAATATACATCTGGAAGCACCTTGTGCTCTTTGTTTTTGCACATGAACATCACAACACCTCGATCACAAATCTCCCCCATTAATACATCACCAAGCCTGAACTTGCTTTACACAGTCTCATCAAGTGATATGAACAATTCCTTAGTGCCCGTTATGTGGTTACTCGCCCTTGTGTCGAGGTATCACACCTTCTGGTTCGCTTAGACTGGAAAACCATGCTCCCCATTGAGGAAGACATACTCATGTGCCTCTTCGATGGGACCAACACTATCCAGGGTCGATCTTGTTGGAAAACTCCCAACCTTGAGCACCTCATCACTCTAGCTTCCTGGCGCCTGCCAAGTAATATTTGGGGGTTGTATCTCAACCACATATGCCATGAGAAAGTCAGGTTGATCATCCTCGATCAATGATAGGTGTGCATCGTCCTGTTTTCCTTGTTTTCCCTTGCGACACTCATGTGCAAAATAGTCATACATGCCACAATTGTGACATTTTCCTTACCTTGGACCTTTTTCTCAAGTCCTTGTGGTGTCTTCCTTCTGGTCCCATGAGTCTCCACGACCACAACTCTTAGTCATCCGGTCAGTTCATCAATCAAGAGCGTGCTTAGATCAAGTAAAGTCTTAATTGCAATTTCCACTTGTGCATAACATTTTGGCACAACACACAATAACTTCTTCACGACATTCTCCTCCTCCAACGTGTCACCAAGGACGTGAAAATTATTGACAAGGCTCATGATTCTCATGAAAAAATCATCAATGTTCTCACCATCCTTGAAAGTAATAGTTTCGAACTCCGTGCATTGTCTTCTTGGACACGGTCAATGCCCATTCGTTGCATCTTCACCATGTCCCAAGCCTCTTTGGTCGTGTCCTTCACAACCGACATGGATAGCATTTCCGGCGGAACTTCTCATAGGATAACAGAGAGTGCCTGCCTATCTTCACCGTAATCAACATTCCTCTCATCGACCACTCATACAAATCTTGTGCTTGCATATTCACCCTCGTCATTAGGTCCCAATCAGCATAGTTTGTGCGAGTTAGGATAGGGTAAATCACTGGTCTGTTACTCTTCCTCAACACCTATTGCACCACCACTTTATAAATTCTTGGCCCTCTCGTTGCACTACGTCCCTTCTGTCTTGGTGAAGTGCCTGAACCCTCTGGTGTATTTGAACCATTTGTTTCCACTGATAAACCTTGCTCTAATACCAAATGTTGGAACAATGATAGGAAAATGGAAGAAATGAAGACAAAGTTTTGGTGCTGAAAGGATACAACTTTTCTAGTTTTCATTTTCCTATTTATAGATTTAAAAATGCCATAGAAATTATTCCTACACTAATGAAGAGCAATACTACAAGATTCTAACATCCATAACCTCCTACCATAACTTGATAGCCCTAACTTTACTAATGAAGGCTAAACAGTGTGCCTTATTCCATACTTGTAACTTTTTCAACCACCCATCACTACTAACTAGCACTAAAGGCTATTATTCCAAAAAATTACATTCTTCAACCTCCTACCACTAAAGCCTTGCTTTAATTTCATAACTTATGTAACTTCCATAACCTGTAACTAGCACTTAGTAGTAATAACAATAGCTAGTACCTATGCAACAAAATTAACTCGACATAAAATAGTCATGATTGATGAAAGAGAAAATAGTGCACCATTGAATCATGAGACAGTAGTCCATTTTTACCATTAGATTGCACCGAAGTTCATAGCCTACATTATTCAAGCACATCAGAGTTAGAAAATTTTGAAAGGAAAAATATTGAAACATATTATTCCAATGAAACTATTAACTTCATTGATATGAAAATCAAAGAAACAAATATTTACCGAAGTACAAATCTGGTGGCGAATAAACACCATTTAATAGTTTTCCGGCTGACAAATCGGATCAATTTGGAAACTGTTCAATTCCACTGAGTTCCATTTCTGCAGTATCCATAGGACTCCGTTGTGGATCTGAGGATAAATTTCAAGAGGAATTTAGTGGCGGTGAGAGGAAACAGTGATGACAGATTCACTAATGAAGACTAGCCTATTAATTAAAGGTGGTGATAGAAGGCGGTTATGAAAAAAATGCACAACCGCCTTGGTGAAGCTTTTCGGAATTTGGTACTCTTGTTCAACCTGAGCTTATTCATTTTAAAGGTGGGTTTACCGCCAATTAAGGTGGTTTTCAAATAATCACCTTTCATCAGCCCTAATTAAAGGCTGTTGTGTCAAACTGCTTTTGATTGACAATGGTTCCTAGCTCAAAACATGCTCTGATATGTCTTCCGAGTTTATAACTGGAGCCCTCTACCAATTCTTAAAAGATGACAGACCATTCAAGTTCGTAAGGTCTATTGAGGCCCTATTCCGAACTCGCAAGGGTATTTATTTTCCATATACTTATTATCTATGTGGTTTCCGAGTTTGGAACCCACTCTGTATTTAAAGAAAAACACTCTCATTTGTTTAAATTCTCACAAAAAATTAAATTTTTTGAAATTTATTCTTTAAACTCTGCCATGTGGGCTTTGGAAGAGTTTAATTTCGGCTATATTTTTTATTAGGGTTTACAATAATCAGCTCTGATTTGATTATAATTAGATTTGGTAAAATTAGATAAGGCAATATTGATTCAGAACTTAGCTTGATAAATTTCGGCCATATTCATATTATTTTTGGTATTTTAGTTAGATATGGTTTTAAGTTCTTAAAGCTACCACAAGTCTTTTCAGTTTCAGACAGAAGTTTTTAAATCCCATTCTATTTCTGATTAGGGTTTGGCCGAATTATACCCTATAAATAGGGGAGGCCTTGGATGATATTTATACATCTTTTACCAATCATATATTCAGAATTTGGAGTTATTAATCTTTGCTTGTGAGCATTTCATCTTTGCTTAATCATACGGGTTAATTAAGTTAGCAATACCTTTCAAACTATGAGCTAATCATGCGGTCTACTTAGTGAGCGATTTGTATAGCTATAGTGAGGGTTTGCAAGATTAATTTTGTTTCGGTCAAGAATTTATCAAAATTACGCAATCAAGTAAAGTGAATACATTGAAGAGCATAATTTTCCATTGGATAAGGTAAGTTGTATATGAATTTATTGCTTGACATTATATTTAAATGTTGAATTATGGTTCGTAGTTAGGTTAATTAGGGGCGACTTATGATTATTGTTGTGAGAATGCTAATGGATTGCAATGTAATTGACTTTTAGTGTAATGGATCAGAATGAACTCATTGGTAATGATCTTAGAAAAGCACTTGATTACATGCCATTGGTTGAAACATTTCTTATGTTAGTGTTTGAAGATGATTCTAAAAAAAGTGTTGTGTGAGCCTGATACCCATGTAAAGATTGTAGAAATGATGTGTATTTAGAGAGGAAGAAACTGCAGGCACATCTCATAATGAGGGGGTTTTAAACTACCTACACTCGATGGGTATGGCATGGGGAAGTTGGAGAAACGACGCAAGCGATTGAATTGAGTAACACGAATGGGGGAGATGAATTAGATGGGAATGTGGAATTTGAATTCAACTGATAAACACTAATGAAAAGGTTTTACTTTTACTGACGAGCGGTTAACCCTTAATTGATTTTCTATATATAAAAAAATAAAAAAAAGGTTTGATCTTAACAAATGAACGGTCAAACCTAACTTAACCTTACATACATAAACAATGATGAAATGGTTTCACTTTTACTGACCAACAATCAATTTTCTCTTGATTTTCTATATATTTTCATGTTTAAAAGGTTCATTTCAACTAATAAATGGTCAAGCCTTATATATAAAAAATTTAAAAGATTTGACTTCAACAATAAATGGCCAATGCTTGCTTTAATTTCTATAGGTAAATACTAATTGAATTTTTTAACTCTAACCAATGAACGTCATTTCTATATGTAAACACTAATAATAATGTTTGAATTTAAGAAATTAATAGCCAATCCTTACTTGACTTTCCATATATAAACACTAATTAAAAGGTATTTCTTTCACTAACTAACGGTTAACCCCTTCCTTGAGTTTCCTTGTATAAACATTAATAATAAGCTTGAACTTTAACAAATGAATGGTCAGCCCTTTTATTTACCTTACATACATAAATACTAATGAAAAGGTTACACTTTTAATAACGAATGGACAACCTTACTTAACTTTCCATACATTAAAAATTAAAAATGTTTGACTTCAACTTATAAATGGCCAACTCATAAATGGTCAAATCTGTACTTGAATTTCTACATGTAAACACTAATAACAAAAAATTTCACTCAAAGCTTGCTCATCTACCTTTGGACCGGCACCTTATGCTTTTATAGCTTCTTAACAGGGGTCTGGACAGTCTAATTGCGGTAGAAGGAGGCCGTGGGAGAGGCGGTGGTCGGACACCGTCACCGGCTGGTGGTGGCGCTCTTCTAAAGTGCGGTCGACCCACTTATGTCTTCCACTCGTGCCATGGTCCCAATCATCCTGCTGAATTTTATTACAAACTGTCACATGTTGTTGGAAAGAGGTCAATTTTACGACACTGCTCGGCTACATTATTTTCAACAGCTAAATACCACCCCTGATTGGTAAATGGACTGTGGTGCTACCAATCACATGACTGTTTCAGATTCCAACCTGGATAGCATCGCTCCTTCGGTAATCGTTATGTTTATTTTAGCAATGGTTCTCATTTGCATATATCCCATGTCGATAATTCTCATATTTTTTATTCGCTCACTTTACCTGATGTCTTGGTTGTTCTGAATATCACCAAGAATTTATTGTCTATTGCCAAGTTAACAAGGGATCTAAATGTTGTTTTTTATGACACTTCTTTTAGTATTTAGAGCTAGGTTACCAAAGTGCTCGTGGGCCGAGGGCACAGTGAGGGGGTCTCTACATTTTACATTATGGTGGTGCTGCTCTAGTTTCATTTGTTAATTGAAATAAAGCCAAAAGCACATTTGACCTATGGCATAGTCGGTTAGGACATGTTCTTTTTATGTTATTTCATATTTGAATAAGACTGGTAATTTGTCAGTTACTAGTTTGTTGCCTAAGCCTCATTTATGTACTTCTTGTAAGATGGCTAAAGGCAATCGTCTTTCTTTTAATGATAATTTAAAACACACACCATGCATACTTGATTTAGTTCATTGTGACCTCTGGGGACCCTCACTTGTTGTCTCTCGTACCGGGTACCTTTATTATGTCATAATTTGTTTTGTGTAAATTATTAAAATTGAACTCTTACAAATAGAGAGATTCTTATACCTTATTACTATAGTTAAAATACTTTAAATAAAAAAGTAATATTATCAGTATTACTTATTGTTAATGGAAATAGTTTTAAAATTTTATGTATCTATATAAAAATAATATGACATCATTTCTTTTGTAATTTTATAATTAAAAATATTATTATTATTTTATTCAAATCTAAAAGATTAATATTATAATAGGTAAATATTAAATTATTCTCATATACATGTTGTTGAATGAAAATTTTTCCTTATATATTTTTTAAAGGAATAATCCTCTAATAGTCATATTCATTTCTTTCCTTATATTCATAAACTATGAAATCAGCCCAAAAGACCCAAATACTTTTAACCTATAACGAGTATCCTTCTCCTTTAACAAAATAATACAAACTGCACCTCTCCATCGGATAACTGCTTGCAGCTCCACCGCTTGCTCATCGCTCTGTCACTGACGAAGTTGCCCAATGCTCACGTCATCGTAGTTTCACGAAACACGCTGTTTCTTCACTGCTCGCAGACTACTTCTCCTCCTTGCCGGTACTCCACCACTCACACCATGTCGCTACTCCGCCTAGTTGCTGCTCCACCGCTCATGCCACACCGCTCACCCTCCTTGTCGCTGCTACATCGCTCATGCCAAACTGCTGTCTAATACCTCAGGGTGCCACTTGTTGCTTGCTACATACAGAAATTATTTTATAATATTTTACATAAATACATTCAAGTAAAGATGAGATTGGAGGAGGTCATTGAAACCCTCCTTTATACGTATTTTTATTATGTGTCCCCAATATTTTCTAAAGATATATTATAGAATCAATTTCAATACATTTAGTTGCATTTTTTTCTAATGAAAAAAATCAAAGTCTCATATATTATTGATATTTAAGTTCAATAAGTATGTTTATTTGTGAATTAAATCAGATAACAAAATTATTATTGCCTGTAAAAGTTATATAACGCAACTATTTTAAACACCTTAAATTATCAACAACATATTCAAAACATTGAAGATTCTTTTCATTTTCGAAATTCACATATACATTAGTATAATAATCTTTGGTGATGCCATCAGGTGCTTGAATCCAAATTCGATCAGTATACCCATTCTCAATCTTCCTCCTGGTGGTCACTAAATAAACAAATTCCAAATTTGTATGGGCTAATGAATTGTGTTGTTGTACGGTAAATTTTGCATTTGCGACAGCCATATTATCGGGTGGATTTATGTGAACGAAGCCATCTGATTGAAGATTTATTTTCCCGGCTAAATGTAAGCTCAAGGTTGAGAAAGCCAATGTCATCATAATGTAAATTAGAATAATTGATGACTGAGAAATTCATAGTAACGATTATGGTGATTTTTTTATTTGGTCACACTGTTTCATATAGTTTGTTGTGTCTAAGAGGTTCAAGACGTGAAGTCTTATTTATAATGTTACCCCTTGCTTGGTAAGTATATGGATATATATTTTAATTGAAAACATACAATTTTTCATTTTATAAATCATTGTAAAAAAATGTTTTCCATTAAAGAAGATTTGGAAGATGTGATTTTAATCCTCCACAAAAATTCAATTTTAATTTCCCTTCATGCAATATAAATATATGGCTTTAAGTAACAAAATAGAAACATGTTTTCAATTTTATTATCCATATTATTCAAAATACCATTTTTGCTACAAAAAATTCTATGTATCCAATTAGGACATACGAATTCAACCATTTAACCCCATTTGACCGTTGTTATCATTGATCGATATTCAACATTGATTGGAGAATGAGAAATAGTGCTTTAATTTTATTTAGTTCATGATATCAACAAAACTAAAATGTATATGTGAAACAAATATGAAATCAAATGCGTTCTAATTTAGTTTAATCCCGAAAAGGTATATATTTATCTTTGGTTTAGTTTTAGTAACATTATAAAAAAGTTCAACATACTATTTCAAATTTTAACCTCCGTTATTTGAAAAAATGAAGAAAAAACATTATTTACCAATGGTTGACCGACTATAGTAACATTTTGGTTTCTAGAATTTTCTAATTATAAAATTGAATCAACTGAGGTCAATCACCTTTCTCACCTTGTTTCGGTTGAACAAACAGTGGGTGCAACATTGGTAGCGGTTATGGTTGAACAAACAATGACAATAACATAATAGAAACTTTGATTGAACTTATAGGGAAACCGATGTCAGTAGCTATTTCGGTTGAACATACAGCAGTACTATGTCAGTAGCCACCGATTTGGGCCAAATTCCAATTTTTGCCTATTACCTTAAATAGTAATAGTTTAGGACTTCCATATCTAAAATAATATATATGCAACGTAAAAATAATATTCACTAATTTGCATTCTCCCTTTGTAATATATATATTTTATTATTATTATTTTACTTATCAATATATTAATAACTAATAGGTTATTTTCTCTACATAAACAATAACTATGGTTTGACTCTAAATAATAAGCGATCTATCCTTGCTTGATTTTCCATAGATAAACACTAATAACCAAAGTTGACCCTAATTGATCAAGGATCAACTGTCACTTGACTTTCCATATATAAACATTAATTTTAAAAGGTTTTCCTTCAACTAATAAACGAGCAAACCTTACCTGACCTTCTATATGCACATGCTAATTGAAACATTAAACTTATTGATGAATGGTTGATCTTTACTTGAATATCTGTACATAAAAACTAATAAATGTGATTGAGTTTAACTAAGCAAAGATCAACCCTCAGTTGGCTTTCCATGCATTAACACTAATTATAATGTTTGAGTTTTACTAACTAACGGTCAAACCATGACTTTCTATATATAAACACTAATAATAATGTTCAACCTTAACATATGAATGCCCAACTCTCACTTGAATTTCAATATATAAACACTAATAATAAGGTTCAACCTTGACCAATAAACGGTCAACTCTTACTTGACTTTCCATGTATAATTAATAATGAAAAGGTTTCACTTTTACCAACGAATGGTTAACCCTTACTTGAATTTCTATATATAAACACTAATAAAAAGGTTATACCTTAACAAATGAAAGCTCAACCCTTATTCAACTTTCCATATGTAAACAATGATGAAATGGTTTCACTTTTACTAACCAACGATCAATTTTTAACTTGACTTTCTATATATTTTCACTTTTAAAAGGATTGACTTCAACTATAAACTGCCAAACATTATGTATAAATATTTTTAAAGGTTTGGCTTCAATAAACAAATGGTCAATTCTTACTTGATATTCTATATGTAAATACTAATCAAACTTTTAACTCTAACTAATGAATGGTCAATCTTTACTTGAATTTCTATACATAAACACTAATGATTTTTTTGAATTTAACTAATAAATGGTCAACACTCACTTGACTTCACATACATAAAAACAAATTACTAGGTGCATCTTTGATTATCTAACGGTGACCCCTTTGATATTTTTCTCATTGCGGAGATTCTGGTTCGCTGCATATTAATTCTTTGACCGAATGAAGGGGTCTGCAAACCCTTAATTGATCGCACGAATTAATCAGAACTAGCCCTCGGGATTAAGAGTAAATTAAAATTTATGACACTAACTAGCTCACAGGATTAGCTCACAAATGGTATTGGTACTTAATTAACCAGCAGGATTAAGCAACATTGAAAATGCTTGCAGGGAAATAGTATAAACTCAAATTTATGAATATTTTATTGATATAAAGGTGATAAAAAAGGTCCAAGACCTCCCCTATTTATAGGGTTACAATATCCTACAACCCTATTTCTAATCAGAATGGAATTTTGTAATTTCTGTTAGGAACTGATAAGACTTATGGCAGCCTTAAGAAACTCAAACCATATCTAACTAAAATACTTGAAATATGTTGAATATGGCCGAAATTATTCAAAGATAAAACATTGATTAATATTTCCTTATCTAATTTTACCAAATCTAATTCTAGTCAAATAATAACTGAATATTCTAAACCCTAATGGACAGATTTTGAGATTAATCTCTTCAAAAGCCCACATGGCCGAAATTTAATCCCAAAATTCAAAAATGAATAATTAACAATAATTTACAACGATCACACTACCTCTTTAAAAAAAACAAGTGGGAAAAAGAGTGTTGTGTCATTCACGGTGTCTTCATTTCCTCGACTCTCTTGAACAATTTATCCAAGAACTTGTAATTGTTTATTTCTTCATTAATTCTTCATCAAGAAGTTGATCCATCAAAGATTTTAAAGTTTTTACTCTAAGATTTGTTCTTGCCCTAGTCATAGGACCTGTCATATCACTTAGAGGATCCCAAATATATCCTTTAAATGTTTGATCAATCTTTGGAATGTCTTCATCTATAGTGGTAATAGCCTTGAGATATGCACCATTACCTCTATGTTCAAAAGGTTTCTCCCTCAAAACTCAATCATCATCAAAGGTAAATGGAGATAAATCAGCAACATTGAAAGTAGCACTAAACCCATAGTGTCCTGACAAAGTAATCTTGTAAGAATTATCATTCAAACGATCCAACACTCTAAAAGAACCATCACCACACGAACTTAATTTAGATTTCTAAGCATTTGGAAATCTCTCCTTGCACAGATGCACCCATACCCAGTCACCTGGTTCGAATCTCATCAGCTTTTGGTATGATTTGCATTTTGTGCATTTGTCAATTCTATTCTTAAGCGCACCTTTCTATGTAATTTCTTAATAAAAAATCATCCTTTTTTTCTCCATCAAGGTTCCTAACATGTTTAAAAATCAAAGTAATTAGATCAAGAGGAGTATTAGGCAGAAAACCATAAACAATTTTAAATGGAGGTAAAGTAGTAGTAGAATGAACAGTGCAATTATAAACAAACTCTACTACCGAGATGCACACTTCCCAATTATTTAAATTACTTTAAACTAAGGAACAATGAAGAGAGCCAAGAATATTATTGGTGACCTCCATTTTTCCATCAGTTTGAGGAAGACTGGTTGTAGAAAATAACAAATTTGTCCCTAACTTGCGCCACAAGGTATCCCAAAAGTAGGATAAAAACTTAACATTATGATCATAAACTATGCTTGCATATATTCCATGTAGCCGAACCACTTTCTTAAGAAATAAATCCGTAGTATAATTTGCATCATTTATCTTCCTACAAGGAATAAAGTGTGCCACTTTTGAAAATCAATCAACATGCCCAAAAATAGAATCATTACCTGATTGAGATCGTTGTAAACCGTGGGCAAAATCCATTGAGATATGAACCTAATAATTCATTTAATATATTAATAGAATATTAAATAAATTAGAATCAAGTTAAGAAAGGAATACCCTTTCTGATTAGTTTTCCATATATGATTCTACCATGTATACCATGTGTACTCACTATATATGAATACACATAGCCAAAATTATGTGTGGGTTTACATTTTATCAGAGTGCCAGTCAGGTCCGTCTAAATATTCTATGGCTTTTCCAAAAAAATCCATATTTTCTCCCCGTTTTTTCTGATTGTAGGCTTCGCCCACTAGCCTTCCTCAACCAATTTCTACTGCCTGTAGCCCTTGCACGCCGGAATCACTGATCAAATTTTTTTTTTGCCATTCCATTCTCATACACATGCTGCCACCAATCAGCTTACATGCCGCTCGTCTTCTGCCCTCCTGCCGCCGCTACCGCTCCATCCTTGTACAATGGTTAAATCAGTCTTCCACTACCATTCACAAGCTTTCCATGCGTTTGGTGCAATTTTATTTCTCTATTATGCTTGGATATGTTCTTAATGATAACCATTATGCTTCCATTCGAGATCAACTACATCACCATCAAGCGTGATGGTTCCAACTACTCTCACTGGCATACTTAGGTTACCTCTATTTTAGAAACTTTCAAATTAATTGGTTATGTTGATGGTTCATTAAAGTGCCCCGCTGCACCTGCGAGCTCGGCTTCCAAGGAAATGACAAGGCTTCTGAGGATGCCAATGCTCATGATGCTTGGATTCAGATAGATTAGCTAGTCCAAGCCGCTCTTTTTTCATCCCTGACACCTTCTGCAATGCCAGCAGTTAACGATATGGTCACTTTTTCTCAGGTATGAAATGTTTTAGCTACAAAATATAAGAATAAATATCGTGCTCATCGCCTTTATCTTTGTGATCGTTTACATGGAGTTCGTCAAGATGATAAAACTGTTTAGGAATATTATGCCCATTTTAAGGACATTCTTGATGAATTACGTGTTCTTGGTCATCATCTTAATGATGAGCATATTGCTGGGTTTTTTTTCGTGGATTGAATGATAAACTTTCCCAGTTTTCATCTACTCAAATGGTGAAAGATCCTTTACCCCTTTTATACACTATTGTAGCTGATGCTGAAGCTTTGGAATTTTCACTCAAAGCTCGCTTGTCCATATCTAGACCGGCATCTTTTGCTTTTACTACTTCTCAACATGGGTCCGGACATTCTAATAACAGATAGAAGGCCGCAGTTTCAAGCGAGAGAGGGGTGGCCGTGGGAGGACACCATCACCGGTTGGTGGTGGCGCTCCTCAACAGGGAGGTCGACCTACTTATGTCCGCCAGTGGTACCATTATTCGGTCATCTTGCTGTATTTTGTTACAAACTCTCACATGTTACTCTGAAAGACGTCAATTCTGCGGACACCGCTCAGCCCCGATATTATCATCAACTGAATGCTACCCTTAATTGGTAAATGGACTCTGGTGCTACCAATCACATAATCGTTTTAGCTTCCAACCTGGATAACGTCGCTCCTTATAATGGTAATCATCGTGTTTATTTTGGCAATAGTTCTCATTTGAATATTTCCCATGTTCGCTATTCCTAAATTTCTGATTCTCTCACTTTATCTTATATCTTGGCTGTTCCGAATATCACCAAGATATTATTGTCTATTTCCAAGTTAACAAGGGATCTAAATGCTATTGTTTGTTTTGATGACACTTCTTTCACTATTCAGAACAAGGTTACCAAGGGGCTCATGGGCTGAGGACACAGTGAGGGAGGTCTCTACATCTTAGATTTTGGTGGTGTTGCTTTAGTTTAATTTTTAATTCAAATAAAGCCAAAGCCTCATTTGAGATATGACAAGGTCGGTTAGGACATATTCCTCTTTATCCTATTTCATATTTCAATAATACTGGTAGTTTGTCAGTTAGTAGTTTTCTGCCTAAGCCCCATTTATGTACTTCTTGTGAGATGGCTAAAGGAAAACGTCTTTCTTTTAATGATAATTTAAAATGCACACCACGCACACTTGATCTAGTTCATTGTGACCTCCGGGGACCCTTACCCGTTGTCTTTCATGCGGGGTACCTTTATTATGTCATAATTTGTTTTGTGTAAATTATTCAAAATGAACTCTTACAAATAGAAATATTCTTATACCTTATTAATTTAGTTAAAATACTTTAAATAAAAAATGTAATATTATAAGTATTACATATTGTTAAGGGAAATAGTTTTAAAATTTATCACATATTATATGTATAAATATAATATGACATCAACTCTTTTGTAATTTCATAATTTAAAATATTATTTTTATTTTTATTCAAATCAAAGAGATTAATATTATAATAGGTCAACATTAAATTAGTTTGATATACGCATTGTTGAATGAAAAAACATTCCATATATATATTTTTAAGAAGAACAATCCTCCAATATTCATATTCATTTCTTTCCTTAAATTCATAAACTAAGAAATCAGCCCAAGAGATCCAAATACTTCTAACCTATAACAAGTATCCTTCTCCTTTAACAAAAAATACAAACCGCACCTCTCCACCAATTGACTGCCTGCTGCTCCACCTCTTGCTCATTGCTTTGTTGCTAACGAAGTTCCCAAATGCTCATGTCACCGCAACTTCACCGAACACACTGCTTCTTCATTGCTCGCATGCTACTTCTCCACCTAGCCGCCGCTCCACTCACACAGTATCGCTACTCCGCCTCATTACTGCTCCACCACTCATGCCACACTGCTCCTCGCCTTGTCGTTGCTCCACCACTCATGCTAAACTGCTCCTCCGGCTCCCCGCTGTCCAAGATTTCACAACGCCGCTTGTTGATTATTACATAAAGAAACCATTTTATTATCTTTTACATAGATAAATTCAAGTAAAGATGAGATTGGAGGAGGTCATTGAAACCCTCCCATATATGTGTATTTATTATGTGTCCTCAATTTTATCTAAAGATAAATTATAGAATTAAATTCAATAAAGAAAGAAAAAAAATCAAAGTAACATATATTCTTGATATTTAAGTGTGACAAGTAAGTTTATTTTTGAATCTAATTAAAACACAAAATTATTATTTACTGTAAAATTCATGTAACTCAACAGTTTTAAACACCATCACTTATCAATTACATATTCAAAACTCCGAACCTTCTTGGAATTTTCCAAATTCACTTATATAATAGTATGATAATCTTTGGTGATGCTATCATCACTTTCTTGAATCCAAAATAGATCAATACCTTTCTTAACCCTCCTCATTACAGTCACTACTTATAAAAATTGCAACTTTGTATGAGCCAATGAATTGTGTTCTTGTACGGCAAATTTTCCATTTGCATTGGCTAAATCATCGGGTGAATTTACGTGAACGAACCCATCTGACTGAACATTTGTTTTCCCGGCTAAAGGTGAGCTCATGGCTGAGAAAGTCAATGCCATCAGAACGTAAATAAGCATAATTGATGACTGAGAATTCATAGTAACTATTACGGTGATTTTTTTAGATGGTCACAATGTTGCATATAGTTTGTTTTGTTTAATAGGTTCAAGACAAGAAGTCTTATTTATAATGCTTCCCCGTGTTTGGTAGGTAGATGAATATTTATTTTAATTGAAAATCTACGATTTGTCATTGTATAAATCATTGTAAAAAAATGTTTTCCATTGAAGAAGATTTGGAAGATGTGATTTTTATCCTCCACACAAATTTAATTTTAATTTCCCTTCATGCAATATAAATACATGCCTTTAAGTAAAAAATAGAAAAATGTTTTCAATTTTATTATCCATATTATTCAAAATACCAGTTTACTACACAAAATTCCATGTATCCAACTATGACATATGAATTCAACCATTTGACTGTAGCTACCATTGATTGATAATCAACATTGGTTGGAGAATAAGAAATTGTGCATTAATTTTTTTTCCGTTCATGATGTCAAATTTTTTTTTTATTATGAACATCTACAAATGAGTGAAACAAATATGAAATCAAACATTTTTCTCATTTAGTTTAATCCTGAAAAGGTATATATTTATCCTTGGTTTAGTTTTACCAACACTACGAGAAAATTCAACATATTATTTTAAAACTTTTACCTCCTTTATTTGGAAAAATAGGAAAAAAATATTATTTACCTTGGTTAAAAAATTGATAAAATTTAGACTTTTTATAACTAGGGTAATAATTCAGAAAAATCAGAGTAAAAATAGGACCCATGAGTGGCCGAAGTCGGTCTAACCGACCCCGCAACCAAAGGTTAACCGACTTTATTAACATTTTTATTTCTGGAATTTTTTAATTATGAAATTGAATCAACCGATGTCGGTCACCTGTCTCATAAAACAGTGGGTGTAATTATGGTTGAACAAATAACAAAAAACTATCATCAATAACAGATTTGATTGAACTTATAGAGAAACCGATGTCAGTAGCAATTTCGGTTGAAAAGATAGTAAGAGTTAACCTTTGGGCCAAATTCCAATTTCAATAACCACCAATTTGGGCCAAATTCCAATTTCTGCCCACTACCTTAAATAGTAAGAGTTTAGGGCTTCCATATCTAAAATAATATATATGCAACGTAAAAATAATATTCACTAATTTGCATTCACCCTTTGTATTATATATATTTTTTATTATTATTATTTTACTTATCAATATATTAATAACTAAGAAGTTATTTTCTAAATATAAACAATAACTAAGATTTGACTCTAAATAATTAGCGTTTATCCTTGCACGACTTTCCATAGATAAACAATGATAACTAAATTTGACTCTAACTGATCAAGGATCAACTCTTTTACACTGATTTTAAAAGGGTTTCCTTCAACTGATAAACGAGCAACCATTACCAGACTTTCTATATGTAAATACTAATCGAAACATTTAACTTACTAATGAATGGTCGATCTTTACTTGAATTTCTATACGTAAACAATCATAAATATGTTTGACTTTATACAAACAATGATCAACTTTTTTGACTTTTGGGAGATCGTCACCGTACTAACTACAGCTAAGTAGATAGTGGCAAGTCGGGTTGTCCACAGAGACAAGGGATATTCCCAAGTGTTAGCTCATAAAATGGTAAATACTAGGCTAAAACACATAAAGAGGGGGGGTTTGGTTTGGTTTTTCCTAAGTTATGAATTTAAAGGTAAGTTATACGGGATTAAGTACGAATTACGGAGTCTTGAGGGCAATTGACTTATACTTCTAAACCTTCTATCTATCATCGAACATATAATCTATTCAACACCTTTACTACTTGTCGTGAAGATAAATCTGCCATTCTTCTTTGATAGTAGATTAAAAGAGTGAATTCGACATCTCTCGCTAAACCTCACTAATGACCCCTTTAGTCATTCAACGCCTCAAGGTATCCCGTTAATGGCAATAAGTTCAAAGAATCAATAAGTTTGGTAAAACTTATAAACAATACACCGTGTCTAAGCATTGAACCAATTCATGTATTTACACAAGATTAGTCAAGAACGTTCAACGCTTATTAACTTCTCTCATTTGCTACAAAAATAAACATGACGAAGAATTCGACTTCACCACATTTACCTAGCACTCATCAAATCACCAACAACATTAGAAGCCCTAAATCATTCTTTTGGATTTCATATCAAAGAAGGGAGAATTAGCTACTTTCTCCAAACCCTAACACATAATATTACAAGCATTTCATATAATCAAACTTCCAATATTATAAATGAATTCAACAACCCATTTCAAGACAATAAATGCACAATAGCAAAGAATTAAATATCTTATAAATAGATCTCAAGACATGGGTTAGGAAGCCTAATCAATTGCTCTGAAGGTTATGTTTTGCTACTAGAGTACATACTAACTAGCAAAAGAAAATCAAACATGAATTCAAGAAGGAATTAAGGTAGAAAATGGAAGAAAGCCTAGGGTTTTGGCTGCTGAAATCGGAAGTGAAAAGTTGGAAAAGAAAGAGAAAAGTGATGTGTATTATAGTACAAAAATCCCAAAAAGTAAGTCTGGGCAGAAGAGTACTTTGCCCACAAGTGACTTCTTTTCTTTGGTTTTCATGTAGTTTTCTCCTCTTCCT